>JADLZN010004847.1:0-92108 GCA_018155175.1 Sinocyclocheilus anophthalmus
TGTTAGAAAGCTGTCCAGCTAAAGATAGCTGGCAAGCTGTTGGTATCGGCGGCAGGAATCGGATCGCGATGTCAGGACCGTCATCGGGCAGTGGGTTTCTGATGTCGGTTGTCGTTCACGGAGACTTGGCTCTCAACGAGCAGGAAAAAGACCTCAACCAGCGGCTTAGACGCCTTTACCCGGCCGTCAACGAGCAGGAGACCCCGCTCCCCAGATCCTGGAGCCCCAAAGACAAATTCAGCTACATCGGCCTGTCTCAAAATAACCTCCGGGTGCATTATAAAGGTAACCAAGGCTAACCGCAGCAGATGAACAAAAACACCAAGTTGTTTACCAGCTAAATGTTGACGGCATTAGCCAGGTTAGCTCGTGCCAAGTTGCACCTCTGATTGATGATATAAAAATACACTTCTGTTTAGTTAGCTTCTGCGTACTCGTATTGTCTGTTAATCAAACCTATTTTTGGTCACACAAACGGCTAAAATCGTTACGAAACGGATGATTTAGTGTGATAGTCGAGCACATTAGCCGATATAACGTTAAGTAAACGAAATGTTAACTAGAAACTTTGATTACTAATAACTAACTGCTTAGACGACATGTTTGAATAAAAATAGCCTCCCTTTAGCATTATTTAGCACCATTCCTAGCAGTCAGCATTGTCTAGAAATTTAACTACTGCTTTAATATGTTTTATGCATAACAGTGTTTGTGTGTGTGTGCGTGTATGACATGTAGTCGTTGAGAATAAATGATAAAGGTATTAAGTTTGTAAGTATAAAGTTCGTGTAATGTAGCAAGGAGATGGTGGTGAGTTTCAGCAGCGAGCTATAAAGATGCTTCAGTCATTTCCGGAAGCACCTACTGTATGGAGTTTCACAGTTGAAATGCAGTCATTGTCAGCTCTTTTGACAACATTATCTGTGTACAAAGGCTATGTCTTCATACACGCATGCTGTTTTAGGTAGAGATCGAGCCTGACGCAGAAGCTCTAGGAAAGGCCTGTGTGTGTGTTTATCTGCCGAGGCAGGTTTTCTGCCATCGCGTGTATGTAAGGGTTTTACTAGGAATTCAGCAGATAAAGAAAAGCTGTAATATATGTATCATTTGATTACCATATTTAGTTATTAAATAAGACTCTGTAATCCAGTGAGGTGTCTGCCATTTCCCTCAGCTGAGTCATAAAGGTAGGCCACAGAATAATTAGGCCAGCACAGGTAGGTTTCAGGTAGACTGCCTTAAATTACCAGTAGGCCAAGAAGTCTTAATAAATGTACAAGCTACATATAAGCTTATGAATTTACTTCAGATATAAGTCTGATTATCAGAGGTTCAGGTTTAAAATGTTACAAAATGTGACAACATGGCAGAGGGGGGCCGGCCACAATATACAGCGAGAGGTAAAAATAAAAGTTAAGCTTCTTCTTTGCTTGTGAAACATTTGGGCCGGTGTATGCAAATATCCCACACAGTGATGTGGGGGAGGTTGATGAGGCGTTTTAGGAAGGTGTGGATGAGTGTTCACTTTTATAAAGAATATCTCTTTGGGTTTGGGACTTTAATCTTTGCAACTTTACGGATCTTCTGTATGCACAAACAGCTTTTAACACTCCAAAGACAAAGGAGAAAACATGAAATCGCATCATATAACCCCTTTAAAACGTTTAAAATATATTGGGAATGCCATCATTGAAATCTTTATTTTGTTTACTTTATTATAGGACATGGTTGACCAAATTCAAATTTGTGTGACAAAAAAACATTCCTTTGATAATGTATCAATGTACACAATTTAATTTAATAAACAATTTAATATAGACTTAATGTGAGTGTTTAAATAACCACTTACTTAAATGAAATGTATAAATGAAAAATAAATATATAATACTTGTAATAAAACTATTACAAATATCATTAATTTCATTTAAGCTAGTAGTTGAAATGATCAACCTAGAGTCTCTATAGAGAGTAAACTGGAACCAGAGGCAATAGGGATCTTGCCTAAGACCAAAATTGTCAGAAACAGCCTGGGTTTATGGAATGGGGTGGAGGGGGTGGGGTCAAGATTGTCTAATACTCTATATTAATGAAGAGTTTACAGCTCAGTCAGGAGTTTAATGATGTGGGAGAAAATCATTAGATTGCATAGCCTCGAACAGGAATGCAGCATGACAAATGCGGAGGGGGGACAGATTAAAACAACTGCTTCAGACATTTCACTCTGATTCCCAGTCACGTGGAGCTCCAAAATAAGAATAGAAACATATTGCAGATATGAAATATAAAGGACTGAATTTAGGCCCAAGTACCTGGGCCTATTGCGTATAAAATAAAATATTGTTGTACACACAAACTACATCAAACATGGTGAAAAAAAAACCTCAAACATCATACTGTTTGGTCACATGAAATTTGACTTTGCACTTTAGTTGATGTTTGTCACCATATTTGATGTAGTCTGTGTGCTACAAGCATGACCGTAACCAGGGTTTGAGAATTAGTGAGGTCTGGGTGGGGTGTTAAGTATCGTGCTATAATAACACCTACAAATGCAACACATTATATACACTACATATAGTATAAACTTTAAAAGAGAGAGAGACGTAGATGTTTGTGAAAGATGATTTCTCTGTTTTGGGGATGGACTAAATTGTTAATTTAGACCTTATTTATTGCATCAAAATCTGTTAATAATTGGTGGATATGTGTTAGGTTATTATTAAGGCAATATACTTATTACTGTTATGCTTTTATTAGTAAGAATTTGCTAATGCTAAGAACTTTCTCTAGGATCATGCAAGTTTTAGAATGACTTTGGAATGATTAACTACTAAACACTGATGAAACGGCCATTCTTCCTCAGGGCCAGTGGCTGAATATTTGCACATTTCATTTTGGAACCTACGTCTACAAGATTCTCTGTACTCGTGTTATAGGCTCTGTTGTGATATCATTGATAAAGTATTACAGATAATACATGATGGTCATTATGGTCCTACGGAAGTGTAACTTGCTGTTTTTTTCTTTTTTTTTTTTTTTTTTGAGTATTGTCTGTTTAAGTGCCGGCGATGCAGTGTTGCCAGGCATTGTTATGGTAACAAACGAAAACAAGCCCCCCAAAAAATAAAATAAACCGAAATAAGTTTAAATCTTTTGTTTTGGAAATAAGATAAAGTTATCACTAACCCTAAACTGCTACTTTTACTTTATTAACTTCCTAAAGTGTCACATTAAAGGTGGGGTAAGTGATTTCTGGTAGCCAGTGCTGATATTTTAAACCACCAAAACAAACACGCCCCTACCCCAAAAGGGTCTCGCCCTATTTTGATAGCTCCGCCCCACACAGACGTACGCAACCCAGGCAACGATTAGATCTGTGAAACAAAACAAAACCAATGGTACACCGTGTCTACACCGGATGCGAGCGGCGCGGTGCGAGTGGTGGGGGGGACAAATCCCAGAGAGAAAACTGCTGCTGCGTTCTATTTATTGACACAAATTTCAAATGATTTTCAACGGTCGCTTTATCGCGTCCAGTGTAGACTGACTTTAGCTGTTGCGGCGCAGCGCGGCGTGACAACTGTTGCGTCCAGTGTAGACACGGTGTTACTCACCTATCGATAAGAAACAAAGCAGGCCTTCCGCTCCTTGAGTTCTCTCCACCGCTGGAAAGCTGCTCCTGTATTTACGCGGGTCCTACCTCTTGCCTTATCGTAAGCCTTCTTTTGTTCTGCAGACGTTTTCCTCTTTTGTTTTTTATCCACCATCTTTCTGTCGCTCGGCTCGGCTAATGTCCGTCCTGTGCACTGAACGCTCTCTCCTCCACATCATGAGTAGACACGCCCCTTACTGCTGATTGGCTACAAGTTTGTTTTGGTACTCTGCTCGACTCAGTTTTCTAAAGCATTTTTGAAAAAAATACATACCCACCTTTAAGTGGAAAAAACAAGTTCAACGATGAGTGTAATAATTGGATCTGGCAACACGACTGAGACTGCGCCCGCGCCCGCGCCACTCACAACTTTCTCTCAAGCCACGTTCACATGAATCGCTTTCCATCATTTTCACATCACGGGCACTAAACAATCTAGGCAAACCATTTAAATTGAATTATACATGTAGATACTCATAGGAGGAGTTTTAAATGGCTAGTTATTCAGAGAACTTCAAAAAAAAAAATGTATATGAAACATTGACAGATGTATGGACCTCTGTGACCTTATAGCTGGCTACGGCTATGACCACAAGTGTTGATTATCATTGGGTGAACTATTCCTTCAAAGCTGGCATAGCAACTGTCCAGCAACCTTCAAACATTTAAAAAACATTTTTAAAAAATCTCTCCCTTCTAGCCAGATGCTGGGTTTCCTCACTTTGGTGCACTCCCACAATGTCTTGTGTAATTATCTTGTCTTGGAGTGGACATAGAGATGTAATTCAAGGCTGTTTATTTTAGGCTGGAGGTCATTCACTATTGTTGTGTCAAGCTCTGTAATTATACAACATTCCTAAGTCTGAACTTTTTATTGTTATTATTGCAATTTTTCTTTCTTTCATGCACAGGACTGCACTGTCTACGACATGGAAGAGAAGATTTTGGATGTTGTAAGTATTTTGCATTTCCAGTATTACTTTTTTTATACTCCTAAAGCTATTTGTTTTATTTCTTTCACTTAATTGTGTAAATGAGGATAATGGAACTAGTTTTAGTTAGTTTTATGTTTCTGAGTTTCTCAGGCAGCAATGCCTTTTACCATGCATCATTTCATGTTGCAATAAACATATATTTTCACTGGCATTGTTATATTATTACAAAATACAAAATATTATTTATTTAATATATTTAGTCAGAATACATTACTTAAAATGTGTAATCAATAGATTACATTACTGACTATAATTTTCATCATGTAGTGTAATTTGAAATCAGTGACACAAAATTATAAATCTGCCTATCACTGGAAATAAAAACTCTTACGTGCAGTGACATGTGAGCATATGCAGTCATATATGCGTAGTATTGGGCATTGGGCAGGGTGAAGGACGTTTGGAATTTACATGCAAGTGTAGGTATAATGGGTTGACAAAATCACAAACACAAACCATGAATGGGTTGGGTCCTATTATTTATTCCTTCACTGTCAAGCAAGAAGTTTATAGTGTAAATGGTCTGTCTGCAATACAAGACAAATGTAGATTATTTGGTTTATCTTAGGTTATGTTGCACTATCTGTTTATATAGAAAGGAAAAAGTCCTTATCATCAGGACCACCTGGCTGAATTTCATTTCAGATTACAACCTAGGTTTAATGTTGAAACAATTCTAGTAGTGACGACTTCATAAATGCAAAGTAAACCATGGGGGGCTTGCTGTTCTCTCCAGTGTTTCATCGAGAATGTTACCGTTCATTTTGTTTACACTCCTGTTCTTGTGCACTGAGTGGAAAATTAAATCAAAACTCAAATAGTGTTCGGTTTGTTTATTCAAGCCACATGGTTTGTTGGACTTCATTTATGTGCTTGGCTTCTGTGAATTATTGTGGAATTTTTAAGTAGTAGTTCTAATGTATCTGTTTTTCCAGACCCAAATTGAAGATTGCATTAGATTAGATTAAAATAAGTGCTTACATTATTGGTACAATCAACATGGTAGTCCACTAGACTCTGGAAAACCGCCTTTGATCATGTGTTTTTATTTAGATTTATCCACAGTATTGCTTCTGTATTGGTGGGATGCTTGGAACAAGCTTGCATGAGCAGAAATATACTCCACCAGTCTACCGCTGTTAATAATGATGAGTTGTAATTGGGTGGTTTGGGAGCATAAAGTGGAGAAGGGACAGTTTTGGAGGAGGAAGGGAGTTCCCATAATTTAAAAAAATTGTTCAAAGCTGAAAAATCAGATAATACTGTAGCTGTTATCCCAACTCCTTCCCCTTGGGACTTAGCTGCTGTAATCTTCTCCCTTCTCCTGATACTATGCCATGGAGCAAATGTGGAGATCAACCCTCAGATGCATTCACAGGATAAGTATGTATTTGTAATGCATAGCCAGGTGACACTTTATTTGGTTAGTTCATCTTAGACTGTCTACTAATTATAAGCAGACTGTTAGGGTAAGGGTTGGGTTTAGTATAATAAGTTGATATGGACATGCAAACTTGATATGTACTTGCAATAGTCAGTAGAATGTCTGTTGGGGAACCATCAAATAAAGGGTTTAGCAGATTTAACGACAGTTCTACTATACTATAAGACACTATATTACTAAATGACGGTAGTCGAATGTCAAAAGTGGACTATCCAAATAAAGTGTAAATCATAGCCATTTTGAATTGCACATCTTGAGTGACAGAATTTGAAGATGCTGCTCAATCATCCAGCACTATTTTTCTAAACTCTCTGTTCTCCTAAATTGTAGTCAAAGGTGTTGAACAGTATTTGTGACCAGACTGTGAGAACCAACTCTGATCCTTCTCCAATGGGGGGGGGGGGGAGCCAAGTCAGCATGTCTGGAGAAGGTCAGAGGGACCGCACATCAAACCAGGAGAGGATTGGTGAGAATTATTTTTTTCGCAGTATTATCTACTTAATATGGTTATCTCATGCGAGAGGAGATTGTCAAATCTCCATTCGAGAGATTGTCAAACCGTGCATTAAATCGAAATCGACAAATTGATCAAAGAATCCGCTATTGTTTTTTTCATATCGCCACCGCCTAGTATTGCCGGGCTGGAAGCAGCAAATGAACTGGGTCAGAGATCGCAGATTCTACCAGACCTAAAAAGCCTCCGCATCCATTTAAAAAGCTCTATGACCAGAAGCATATTAAAACGCGGACAAATCAACTCATTAACTGTGTTAGGCTTGTTGAATATATGTCAATGCGGTCGTTCCTGTTGGTGTCTCAACTGCAACTCTTCCTACGTGTCGGGGAAAAAGAAAAAAAAAAACATCTAAAAGGAATATGATTGCTTCAGATAAGTCAATAATGTTGGCCATTGCTGTTTGAGCTCCATTAGCTAAAGCTGAAGAGTGAATGAACACAGGTAAACTGAAGCACTTTGGTAGCAGGTTAATTAACACAACCAAACAAATCCTATAATTTGAAATATACACAACATAATATTACAACTTGTGTAATAACTACACAAAATGACGTGAATGCACTAGTGAACTTGTGAAAGCACTAGTGAAAAACTGCCATAACCAATCAGGAAAAAAGTAACATTTAGTTTTAGAATTAAGTCACATGATCATTGTTGTCACTTCTGAGTACTCAAGTATACATTCTCATGCCTAAAATGTGCTGCAACATTATTTTTTTTCAATCTTTTCCTAATAATGTGGACTGGAGATTTCAAGCTTAAAAGGGATGCAAAAGCACCATCAAAGTACCATGAAAAAAGTCTGTGTTTTTTTCTGTTTTATACAGGAAATCATTCTCTCTTTTCACTGCCAACTGTATAGAGATTATTGCCTCTCCTTTTCTGTTGTTTTCATGATTTTTCTCTCTACCTTCCTGTTACTCAGGGCATGTACATAAAATCCACCTACGATGGGCTTCATGTCATCACTGGCACCACTGAACATGTGAGTAAGGGCTCCAATGACGAAAGCCTTTGATTCATCACATTTCGCTTTTTGATGCCAGTGGCTGAAAATTTAGCTTTTATGTGCATGCCATGTTCAGTCTACTTGAGCAAAATAATGGAAAGTAGAGGGGGCTTCTCTTACTTTATAGACTGAACAATGTTTGTAAGGGCTACAGATGTCAGGTTTGCTCATTCTTTGTATTTAGATTGGATTCCCAAGTAATGCATGGAGCTTTACAAAATGTAAAGCTGTACAAATTAAATAGCATGCAAAAATTATGCTTCTGTTATTTTGAACAACAGCACTCTTGCTTGTGCGATATCGTCAGATTTGGTGCTTGTCGCATCTTGTTAAGCAGTGCATGAGAATCCGTAATCGATCACACAACACATTGTGCAGTAATAAAAGGTGAATGCACCAGTTCCTGGTATTTTCAGCAATTCAGATTCTGTACTCTTTCCAGTGTATAGATGGTTGTAGACCACATACTGATTTACATGCTAGCCATCATTGAAGACCATAAGTCGTAGATCTTGATCATAAAGATGTTAATTTAGTCTTAAATTATTTTAAATTAAATTAAAGTCTTCATTTTTGTTTCCTTACATTTATATCCCCAACTAACAAAAATATATTCTAGGAATGTTTTACTAACATTCTCGTTAAGTTGAACATTGAAAACATCCAGTTTTCTAAATGTTTAAAAAAAAAAATCTTGGTTATGTGAACATTAAGGGAACTCTGTCAAGTGGAGCGGAAGTATTTGTGTTCCCCAGGGGATTTGAACAAGTTAATTAATTTGTCTTTAGTCTGTATTTAACGATAGATATTCTAGACCGTGATTTCAATATCACACAACACAACACTTCTCTGAAACTAAATTCCCACGAGTTAAGTGATGATTCATCCACCCCAGACCAGTTGATCGTTAATTACAGTTAGTTAATCAGATTTGCTTGTGATTTTATTGTTTATTTTTCATTATAAAACAACAAAAGCTTGTATTTAAGCAATATCACTGCTGTTGTACTGAATTTTAGGATGTGTTTCAGCCATCAGCAGTTCACTTAATACATTTTTTATAGCAAGTAACTTTTGCTTTAGACCAAATTTTTCTAGTATGTATTTTCCCACCAATAAAATCCAAATGATGCTTCCAAAAGAATCTCAAGATACACCAAAGTTATGATTATGAGGTATATGGATAAAGAGATTTATTTGTGCTATTTTGATGGCAGGGAGAAGTGTCATGGCTATATTGACATAATGAAGCATGGACTTGAAACTTGCAGTTAATTGAGTTCTGTTGATTCAGTAGCCGTTCTGACAGACTCTGTCAGTTCATTTAGTAAAAGATTCATCAGAACGATGTGTCAGGCTGATTCACACGGGTAACTCCTCAGTTCATGAGGAGTTATTTTTGAACAATTCAACAACTCTCTGGTATTCATTATTTGGTAGTCACACTCGTGTTATTTGCGGTCAAAGCTGACTGGAGACCATAATTGTATAATTTTATTTTTATGTACTGTATTTCATTTGAATAATGTTTTTTTTTCTATTATATATTTGGTATTTTGAAGGTATTTCATGTTACTAAACAATAATCACATCTAAATTATGGACCATTTATTTCTGTATGAAATGTATAAAAAATAAATTTCATACTATTTTTAAGTTAATTCAGTGTTGAAATGAAAAATTGAGCAAAAGTACTTAAAGTCCAATGAGTTGAGGCAGATTAGTGTCACCTGTTGGGAAAAGAAAGAAAGAAAGAGAATCTGTAATACCATGATATAGCCACTGGATGCCTGTATAGTCCTATATATAAATATACTGTATACAAGGCTGTGTATCCCCTTGTTACTAACAAAACATTTTCAGACACACATTAATTTAATACATACTTAAAACTTTGCTCTGTTACAGTCACACCAGTTTGTGTGTGTGTGTGATACAGAAAATACAGTTTGTACAGTATAAAAAAAACATTATGCCTATGGAAGAGTCCCCCGTAACCACAATACAATATGTTTGTGGTGTGTGTTTGTGTGTGTGTGTTTGTGAGTGTGTGAGTGAGTGTGTGTGTCGACACTCTTGATGTTTTAGAGTTTCAAACCTTGACTGCTATGTGTTTTTTCTGCATGGCTGATTTTTAGATGTATACACAAAAAATTCCCTGTATTTTCATATTTTTACCTATATCCCATTGACTTCCTATTGTGGTCGGTTTTGAACGCGAACAACAAAAGTGTGACTGTTTTTCTTTAGTTTTTTTTGGTCTCATAGCATGTGTCATCAAGCAAAAATCACCAAGTTTCATAACGTTCCAATGAAGTTCTGATTTTTAGAAATTCAAAACTTTTTTTTTTAGGTCTAAAATGATGAACAACACCAGAGGGTTAAAAGAAAATGCTCAAATGGGTCATTTGTTTTGCACTGTACATTTGTTTGTGTGTGCAACTCTGCTGAAAATGGCGAAAGATAATTTCAGTCTTGTTAATCAAATTTGAGAACTTACATTTTGCATATTTCTGACGAGGTTTGAATGCACCACTATTCTACTATTAACTGTAATGACTTTGGGCAATGAAAACCGGAACATTAAATAAATAAATAAAAATTAAATGTTTATATATAATTTTTTTAGAAGACATGCTGTTTTACTTTTAATTTCATGTTTTGGTTTATTTGCATTTTACACATGTAGTTATGTTGTTGCTTTGTATAGTTCCATTTGTGATGATGCCTATTTATTAATCCACAGCCTGTACTTAACAAATCTTTCTAGCATTAGAAAAGGAGATTTGATTCATTAGTAATAAGGTCAATATATATAGTGGGGGGGGGTTGCTGGAATTGTCTTGTTCACAAAATGTTTAAAGGGGTCATATGATGATATTTTAAAGATCTTTATTTTGTGTATTTGGTGTAACAGAATTAGTTGACATGCTTTAATGTTCAAAAAACACTTTTTTTCAAATACTGTACATTATTGTAGGTCCTCTATGCCTCTCTCAAACACGTCATTTTCAAAGCCCCCTCCTTTGACAAGTGCAGTTTGCTCTGATTGGCCAGCTGACCCAGTGAATTTTGATTGGCCGAACACCGCAAGCACTCGTCGGAATGTAACTCCCCTTACCATAATCGCTAGCATCAGCTTTCAAAATAAATCGAATCACGTTAATAAGTAGTTAGTTTTTAAACCGATCATTCAGAAGCCCGAAAGGGCACCGAGTTGCTGACAGACACACGTGATATGCAGTTAACAAGCAGCGTTACGACTGCTGACGTGCTATTATGTCGAAGGCAGTATCACCTCCTGAATGTGACCCTGTTCCCCTCACACCACACCCACCACACACACACAATGCTTACTCTCGGCTTCTTACTTAAACTAATAACAAAACTACTTACAACAGTCGCTGATTCAGAAGCGGCAGATTGTCGTAGCAAAGTCGGAATTTACCTTTTTTTTTTTTTTTTTTTAACTAGCCTTTGTGCACAGCCAGCCTTGTCTTCTAGGTTCAAAAAACTGTCGTCCATAAAATGCGTTGTACAAATTCGAACATCTGGTTGTGCTGTTCTGTTGTAAATAAATCTCAACCAATGATTCCTAATTGCATCTACTTCCGAAAGGCCAAATAAAAAGTGCTTTTGCTTTCGCACTGAAAAACACAGCGTCTCCCTGACATCGCTGCTTCAACACTAACTGCAGTTACTGAAACCACGCCGCCTTTCTTTGTGTGAACATTTGGGCGGCGTTATGCTAATCTTCCCAGATAGTGACGTAGGTATTTGGGGGCGTGTTAGAATGAGCCGTTTCAGGAGGGCGTGGTTGACTCTTAAACTTTTATAAAGAATATCTCTTTTGGATTTGAGACTTTAGTCTTTGAAACTTTACAGATCTTCTTGATGCACCAAGAGCTTGTAACATTCCAAAGAAAAAGGAAAAATTGAAATCACATCATAAGACCCCTTTAAAACATGGTTTTACAGAAACAAGCAATATTTCAAGAAAACAAATGCTCATAGAATTTCCCCTCTAGTCCCCAGCTGATATGACACACAAGATCCATGCTGGGGATGAAGTAATCCAGGTCAACCACCAGACAGTGGTGAGTATTTCTGCACACAAGGTCTTTGTATTGTATGGTGGTACATTAGTTGTACACTTTAAACTAAACCCTTTTTTCATCTATACATTTTGGTATTGAATGAAATATGTGTTTTGCAGTTGCTCCTCACTCCATCTGCTATTTTGGATGAATTTCTCCACAGTGCAGTCTGGATTTGGCATATTTGAAAAGGATTCGTGCAATGCTGTTTGGAACAATGTTCACTGCATAATCTGAAGAGCCTGTGTCTGTATAAGCAGAATTCTTTTTGGTAGTACTTATGGGTTTGTGCTTGTTTGCTCCAGGTGGGTTGGCAGCTGAAGAACCTGGTGGCCAAGCTGAGAGAGGACCCTAAAAGCGTGGTGCTTATTTTAAAGAAAAGGCCCACAGGAACCTCAGGATTTACCCCAGCACCTCTCAAAAACATGCGCTGGAAACCGCCCGTGCCTCAGGTGTGTCAATCATAAAGGTTTAACAGTCATCAACTCTCAGATGATCATAGAAGTGAACTGAATTGTCTGATCAGATTGTAAAACTATTAATCAAACATGCATATTTTTTATTAATAATTTTATAGAAACCTATAGAAAAATATGGCCAACTATTATGGCCATCTTGAAAAATGCATAATTACTTCCAAACACAAAGAAGATATTGTAGCGATCCTCATGGGGCTGTGACTCATAATCATAACTATTATATTATATCACATATTTATATCCGCTGTAAGTATTTACTTGACCTATTAGGGTCAACTGTCTGTCAATTCTAAGTTGTTAATTTTCTGGTTAAGGGAAATAACTTTCTTACGGTACAACTCTACACAGAGCCTGTAGCATAAATCTGCATGATTAAGTACTCCAGTTATGAGCAAACAATGAACAAAGTCAAGTGTGATACAAGTAAGACTTTATTAACTACATAAACACTTAAACTAGTCTAACATACTACATACACAAATAAACTGGTCTCACCTACCCGCATAAACACTTAACCTGGTCTAACATACACATAAACTGGTCTAACATACACATTCACACACACACACACGCATACAGTTGTATAGGAAAGGGTTAAAGCTTAACCCTTTAAAGAAGAGAAATAAGAACATGAAGTTATTGAACTATTTGCATATTCAGCAGATCTGCCCGAGGAAAACCTCAGATTCTTAGTTCAAACACACCACAAAAACCTACTAACTCGTACAAAAGCTACGCCCCACCAATGAGACCGACTTCAACCATCAATTAATAATAACTAAAATTCTTTGACATACATTGCACTCTCAACTCAAAACGTGTCCTGAAGACCAGAAGGTTTGACAGCCCTAATCTGTAGGTTCCAGTTGATCTTTTCTGAAGTTGGTTGATGAAAAAGAACCAGTTTGAGTCAGAGAATCTTGTTGAATGGAAAAGTCAAGGCCGAAGCCTGGCACATACTTAGGGGGTTGCAGAAGCGTTCTAGCTCACATCTTCTCAGAACCTAACAGAACCACTGACTCTGGGCGGGTCCCTAGTGTGGGCTTTTAATTTCTCGTAAGATTCCCGCCTCTCAAAATGGGCTTGTCCAATGAGAAAGGCTGACGTCCCAAGTGGGAGTTTTGAGATACTGGGGAGTTTTTATGACCCTTTGTGTGAGGGCATGGTACTTTGCAAATGGAACTTGAATCGAAATTACTAAAGATTCTCAGGACACTAATATATTGCCTATGTACCAACATATAATATACAACCTTGTTTAGATCATCAGAAGGCGAATACATAGATACTAAACATGGTGCACAGGGTTTCCACATAGCCTGCATAAAAACAGTATAATCGCAAGACACCATACACCATTATCTTAAGGATATGTGTTTATTCAAAGAAGGTTTTCCTATGAATTAATTAGTAGAAAAGTCAATTTCTACTGTGCATTTGCCTCTTGCTATGGAATCATGCAGTGATTTTCCCTGCTCACATTCCATTAGGTCGTAAATGTATCTGGTGTCAGGGTTGCCATGGTAACCAGGGGGGGGCCTGGTGTCGTTGCAGACATCCTGGCATCCAGTTTATTGGGTGAGGGGTCTGTGAACGATTTGTTAATCTAATGAATAACTAATTTGTTAAATCAAATTAAAAATTGTATGTTTGATTGGTCCAGACGCTACAAAAATAATGTAGTGCTGTCAAATTATCACGTTAACGCCATTCATAATCCATTCATTTTTTTCAGTTTAGCAGGTAAAATATTTAACACATTAACGCAGGGACAGAGCTAGGTTGGCCACCCCCCACTCACAGACTTCTGCTTCTCCCTCTTTTTCCTTTGACAAGAAAATAGCTGCACTCTGCCTATATCTTTAATATTAAAGCACAAAAGAAAACTACGAGCATGCATTGTTTGCGTTATCTACATCAGTTTAAGTCATGATTACCAAAAAGGTGAGTTAATCTGCCTTAAACTGCTGCATGTAAGTATTGTTATTGAGTCCACAATTAACAGAACCACTCTGAAATGCAGTGATTTGCCAAAGGGCACAGGTAGCTATAAATGATATTTATTGTAATGGGTTATGTGAATATGTTTTAAGTTCACATAATTAGAAGTCTAATGATGTTATGGAGCTCCTTAATTATACTGTATGTTGAATGGCTATCAGTTGTGGACAGTAACAGTAGTTTTAACTGCGTTATTATTATTAAATTTTTCAAGTATCTGTACTTTACTGGAGTAGTTTTATTTTGAGTAATTTTTACTTCACTACATTCCAAAGCATAAGATTGTATTTTTTACTTCACTACATTTCATAAAACATATCTTTACTCCTTATAATATACGTGCTCCGACACGCAGAAGCAGTGTCTGATTCAAGAACAAACTGATTATTTTCAATGAACCCTTTAAATCGGTTCGCAAATCGCACCAAACGATTCATTCACGAATTAGAATGAACCTATTGCAGCTGTTCTCGAGTCGACAACTCACTGAATCAGATGACCATTTATTGCGAGTCTCCGTGAACTGATTCACAGTCTAACCGCGCGCATGCGACTGATGCTGCTAAAAGGAATTTAATGTCGAATTTTAGGATTAATTATGTAACTGAAAATCATATTTAGGTCAACACTGTCAGTTGTTTGTGAACTAAATCTGCTGTTAAGGGTGATCTATTTAAGCCCACTGAAATGCTTGAATGCAGACACATCAACATCAGTGTCTCTATGTTTTAGGTAAAAAAAACACGAAACATTAAAATAACACAGATTAAAATAACTCATGCACGTTCATATTCCCCGCTGCCGTAACGTTAACAGTTTTATTAAAATGCTATGCATTTAGCCCTATGTGACATCTGTTTCTATATTGTTTATCAACAGTATACATTTTTATATTGTTTTGGATCAACTAGCCTAGTAGACAAATATAAATGTTTATTCATAATCATGCTGAAAATAAGTCAATAATGTTGGCTGATGCTAACTGTCTAGCTAACGAGTTTGCTGGTGCTAAGTTGAGGTAATTTTTATAAATAAAGTCTAAATATTTGTATTCAACCACCTAGATAGATTACATCTGGGGGAAAAGAAAGGATGTGATGTTCAGAACATGGTAACTACAGTAATTATCAAAGTGGGAAGTGATGCCCTCTGGGGGCATTTGGCCAGGGGTGTTTTTACACCACAGACAAGGTTTGAGATGAAAAAATCATTATGAATATATAATTATATTTTCCTTAAAATGTTCTTCCTGACTTCAGGCCTTATTCTCATGTCATACATAACTGTGATGTTCTGCAGAACAACAAGCTTTAAAACACTTTTTTTGGTGAAAATCAGATTTTCTCTCAGGTACTTCACAGCGTAAGCTTCATAGTGAACATTACTACATCACTCCCGTCAACGTAGTCCATATCAACAACAAAAATATATCTTGACTCCATATAGTGGTTATTTTGGGAAAATCCCAGGTATTTTGAGCAGTAAGATTATAAAAAATATGTGCTAATATAAAATTAAATTAAGTAGCCTATATAAAATTGCAAATTAAATCTATCTCTCAATACTTTTTTACTTAAGTACATAAAAAATCGAATACTTTTACTGGAGTAATATTTTATTATATGGATCTGTACTTTTACTCAAGTACTTTATTTGTGTACTTCGTCCACCACACATGATGCTATAGTCAGTGGTTAAATATTAGGAGGGGGAACTATTTCCTAGAGACATCAGTAGTATTGGTTTTCAGTCATAAAAAGATGTCATTAAACAAATATTAAAAATATGCTGTCTTTATTTTTTCTACATTAATTTGAAGATTGAATGTGAAATTCTAGCATATTATATAGTATATTTAAAAACTTTAATGTTAGGTGGGATTAATCACAATTAATTGTGATTAATTTCAGAAAAACTGTGTGATTTAATTAGATCATTTATTTTAATCAATTGACAGTACTAAAATGTTGTCCATATAATGAAAGTAGTTTATAGTAGGAAAGTCAAAATGAAAATTCTGTCTTCATTCTGTCATCACCCTCATGTCATTCCAAACCTGAATCAATTTAGTTTTGTGTGTAACTTGCAGGAAGAGATTTTGAAAAATGTCTCCATGTTTTTGAAAGTTCAATGGAGTTCAATGTTGTTTCAACACTAATGCTCTTCAAAATATTTTTGGAAACACTTGCGTACTTCCATTCATGACTATTAAATGGTACTGACCCCCATCCCCACTTTAGTGAGATAGTCTACCACTTTATGCCATTGTACAAGGTCTAAATTTCAAGGGCTTCATATCAAATATTCACTAAGAGTTCCGTAATAGTACTAATAAACCAAATGTGTTTATCAACAACCTGGTTTATCATCAGTACGTACAAATTATTTTCAGTCTCAAACATTGTAACTAACTGAATCTTGCTTGTTTCACAGCTAGCCATATTTTAACCATGTTCATACTTTTATACTCAATACATTTAAATGATTTAACAATAAACGTTTATGCTGATTCCAAGCAAACTGAATGTATGCATTTTGAAAATGTTAGTTTTTTTATTTTGCTAAAGTTTTTAAGACAAACTTTACTGCTTTTACATGAACAAAGTGCTTCTGTAATGGAGCTTGTCTCCGCAGGTGCTCACACACCCAGTGGGACAAAATCACACAACATTACAATATTGTTTGAACAAAGTGCATTGGTATCAGTTTATAAATCTTACACTTAAATTAAATGATGTTGTGAATGCTTAAAAATGAGGTGTGTATGTCATGTTCAGGTGTATTTGAAAATATACATACATAAATATATACAAAAAATATTTTGACATTTTGGAGTCACACAAATGTCTAAAATTGATTCATTTTGTGTTATGAAAGTACAGTTGCATTATTAATTTAATTTTGTCACTCTATTTAGTGATATTTGCCTTTTTATTTGTGGAGAGATGCATTAAAAAGAAAGAAGTAGTACAGAAAGTTTTTCTTATGTTCTACAGAGCTCCACATCTCCTAGTAAGAGCCAGTCAGACAATTCTGCCAAACTCTGCAGTAGGAAGGACAAGCCAGCCATACTGGACCTGTACATCCCTCCACCTCCATCAGTGCCTTACGCACCACGGTGAGACTGGATGCTGTTGTCACCAAGAAAACCTTTGTGAATGTTCTGTTGTAACAAGTAGCAGTGTAATACCTCTAAAAATATCATGGTATTTTGATTCTGATAAATATTCTGTTCATGGGATGTATCAAAGTACAGTGGTGTTACTATTAGACTCCATCACTTTTCCACGGTACCAACATAGTACTTTTCCATTGCATTTCTGAACTTAACTCCAAAGAAGTTAAAAGAGTAGTTCACCTAAAAATGAAAATTTGTTGAACATGTACTCACCTTCAGGCCATTCCAGATTTAGATGAGTTTTTCTTGATCAGAACATATTTGGAGAAATGTAGCATTACATCACTTGCTCACCAATGGATGCTCTGCAGTGAATGGGTGCCGTCAGAATGAGTCCAAACAGCTGATAAAAACATCACAATAATCCACAAGTAATCCATACAACTTCAGTCCATCAATTAACATCTTGTGAAGCGAAAAGCCACCTGTTTTTAAGAAGCAAATCCACTGTTAAGATGTTTTTAAGTTCAAATGAGTCCTCTATCCATAATATTGCTTTTTGTCCAGTGTTATCTCTTCTGAATCAGGAGTGAAATATGCACAGATCAAGCACCAAAACAGTTCTACACAAATATGTAAGTGTATTTTGATGTAAGAGGACAACAGGGGATGAATTTGTTCACTGGAGGAAGCCTTATTATGGATTATGGACTCGTGTTTTTGCCAGGAGCAACGGTTTCGAGATAAAACGCCTTGATGATTGATTTGTTTCTTACAAACGCAGCTTTTCGTTTCACAAAATATTCATCTTTGGGTGAACTATTCCTTTAAACATTATTATTATTTTTTTTAATAAGCTTTTGTCCTCTGTTACAGGGAAGTACGGAACAGTTCATACACCAGCCTTAATGCCAGACCTAAAGGCTTGGAGTCCCCAAACTCCTTCCTGGACCTGGAGAGCCACCGGCGCTTCACCATTGCGGACTATGACAAACTGTCCATTCAACCAGTTGAGGTCAGCATACAGATGCGTCCAAGAGGAAGATCCTCATCACAAGGTCATTATTTCAGAAAAAAAAATCTGATTTAAAAGTTTCAGATTCACATTAATCTATTTTTTATTTTCATCATTGCAGTGTAGCTTAAAGGGGTCATATGATGCGATTTCAAGTTTTCCTTTCTCTTTGGAGTGTTACAAGCTGTTAGTGAATAGAAAAGATCCCTAAAGTTGCAAAGACTAAAGTCTCAAACCCAAAGAGATATTCTTTATAAAAGTTAAGACTGGTCCACACCCTCCTAAAACACCTAGTTTAAACACACCCCCACATGTCTACATCAATATGTGGGAAGATTTGCATAACACCGACCAAATGTTCACACAAAGAAAGAAGGTGTACTTGGCTTCTCGCTGTAGTATGTTTGCCCTTCCAACAGAGGACACAACTGAAATCAGTGGTTAAGTGTTATTTACAACACTGTTCCAGAACACTACCAAATATTCAGATGTGTGCAGCGCATTTTATTGGAGGACTGTTTCCTGATCCTGGTAGAGTAGACTACATGCCGGCTGTTCTGAATCACAGATTGTAAGTAAGTTTTTTTTTATATTTAAATAATTTGCCACTGATGATTCAATGATGATTTTTTGAGCATTGTAGAGTAGCGCTTGTTGTTTGTCATTTCTCCGATCACAAATCAGACAGAGTTTTATGTTTACGCGGCATGATGCAACATGTAAAAAGACAGTATTATTCATTATAATCAGTAATTATGTCCCCACTGGATGCAACAAATGCCTCGTTTTATTAGTTTTGTCTCGTCGCTCCGGGACACGGCATCACAGTATGGTTTAAGGGGCATAACATTTCCGTCACACGCTTGGGAGTACAAATATTCTGATCACACACAAATCACAACGCACAGGATAGCTGGCCAATCAGAGCACACCTCGCTTTTCAGAACGATGAGCTTTGTAAAAATCGATGCGTTTAGAAAGGCGGGGCAAATAGAGGAGAAACAATGATGTACAGTATGTGGAAAATAATGTTTTTTTTTTTACATTCAACCACATAAACACATTTCTTACACCAAATACACAAAATAATGTTATTTTTAGCAACGTCATATGACCCCTTTAAATTGAACCCATTTTTGATTTCCTCTTGTATGTTTACATGTATGGTGTGTGTATGTATGTGTGGTTCGCACAGGTAAACCACGACCTCTGTCAGTGCCTTCGGATACATGTTTGAGCATGGCAGACGTGTATGCAGAGCCCTGGACACAGGGGCGAAAAGGTACATAACACATTCACACCAATCCAGTTTAACCACTTCAGAGGCCTCAAAGACACAAGGAGAATTTGTTTTTTTTTGTTGTTGTTGTTTTGTTTTTTAACTGGAAAAAAAAAGCACCAGGATTGAATGCAGAACATTACGAACACAATATCCTCCAAAAACTAACATAGACTTCAGTTTGTAAAATCCAAGGAATAAGGTGCACAGTAATGCTCTTACAATCCAATTTATGTAACACTCAAACATAAATGTGTTCTAAGCAAAATCCAAAGTTATAATCCAGTCTATTTAGCTTGTAAAGCTGGTAACTTTCACATGGCATATGCAAGGCTGCCAAAAAGGACATGTAAAGTAATGTAGCATGATGTTTATTTTGCTCAGCTGGTAGCACATGCCATTAGCAGCATCGAGGTTATAGATTTGATTCCCTGGAAACAAACTAACTATTAAAAATGTGTACCTTAAAAGCCCTGTAAGCTGTGACAGTAAAGACTTTTATATCATTACAAAAAAAAATTATTTTAAAAAATGCAGTTTTTTTTACTTTCTATTCATCAAAGAATCCTGAACAAACATTTGTCACGTTTTTCACAGAAATATGAAGCAGCAAAAGCTGTTTTCAACACTGGTAATAAGAAATGTTTCTTGAGCAGCAAATCGGCATATTAGAATGATTTCTGAAGGATCATGTGACACTGAAGACTGGAGTATTAGACCTTTTTCACACTTCCTCGTTCGAAAGGTGGAAGCTTCGAATAGTTGTATAAAATAACTTCTGCCTGTATAAATGGCAATGCCCATAACACGGGATTGTTGTGATTTACTGATGTACAATTCATCACAGATGTTTCATCAAAACATGTTAACCACAGTTTTTTAAAAACAAATGTCATGTTATTCCGACACATATTTCATTATTTAAACAGGAACACACAAGCCATGCTGTTTATGTATGCACAATACTTCATAGTCATAGCAGCTTTTTAGTAAAGAAATGTAAGAATAGCATGCAAACAACATATCACATTAAAGAGCAATAAAATCGGACAAGGTTATACAAGTAACGACTGTACAAATTAAACAATAATAATGTTAGCATTGCTTTCATGCACTTACTTTACTTCCCAATACAATCATTACATATTATATCAAATTGAGATTGTTCAAATAAATGTATATTTTTCAGCCTAGAGTCGATTATTCAAAAATAACGTGTCATGTCCTCCAGGTTTGAGTGCAGTGACTGGATAGCATTATACTGTCAAAAAGATTGGAGATTAATCATAACAAACATGGTGCAATAATAAAAACATTAACATTAAAAATAGAATATAAATGGTGTATATATTCTGAGTATTCCTCCAGCAGTAACGTGAGCAGCTGCGGCGTGAGCAGTCTGTGGCGACACCGGAAACGCTGACAATCGCCTCGCTTCGTAAATAATGTTTCACGTTCAAATGGAAGATTACACATATGGTAGGGTATCGTCTAAGACTAAATAGACCGTTTGAAATACTGAGGTTTATTGTCAAGTTCAACAAAGTTAGTTTAATTCTCTTGTCAAAATTTGCTGAAGCCCATTGACATAATGCAGGCGGAAATTATTTTACGCTAACTAATCGAAGCCAGATGTGACGACACGCAGACTGTGAAAAAAAAAAGGCCTATACAGCTGTTCATCAATATATATTACATTTGAAAATATATTCAACATTAATTTGCTCTAGGGCTTTGAAAACATCTGTAATTACATGCATCTTTTAATCTTGTGGTCTAGGTGAAGATCTTCTGTACAGATACCTAAGCAACGAACGCATACCAACTATCTCTGAGGAGGCCCCGGGCCCAGGCTCATCTTACAAGTTCACAGTCGAAAGACCCGCTTATGTGATCGACTACTCGAGGAACAGCCGATTCCTTGTCAGTCCGGATCTACACAACAGCGCCACCATACCTTATCAAGAGGACTTTGTCAAAAAGACCCCCATGACATCCACCCCCAAACGACCCCCCGCAGAGCCCTCGCTACTGGTCAGTTGGATCACACGGCTTAAGCTATTGACTCACTTATGTCAGCTTGCCTAAACCCTTTGTCCAGCTGTGTGCAGTGACTCCTTTCTCGTGTACTTTTTCATGCTTTCACTCTCCTTTAGGGATATTTCTTTGTGCCTTTAATTTGTCTACATTACCACTTGACTAAATTGCCTAGAATGTGTCTAAAACTACTAGAATTTAACCTCAGAAAAGTATGTTTGGAAACACGTGGGGGAAAATTAGATATTATCTCTGCTTAACTCGGTTGTCTTTTCAGAAAAAAATGACTTGTACACCACAGTATTAATTTGCATATTAAGCCACTTGAAAATGTATATCTACCTCAGCTATTTCCACAGTGAAAATATGCATTCATGTAACAGTAGTACATAGTTTATGGTTGGGAAAAAACATAAACTATATGGTAACTACAAATTTTTCCCATTCCTGCTTAACCCCATGCCTTTCCAAACAGTTTAGTCAACTAATTTCTAATTAGATAAACAAATACATCCTGCTGTTTCTCTTGTCTTTTTGCTTTGGATGTCAAACCTTCAATAGATTTAATAACTTTTTCCCAAAGTTTCTATGAGTTTCATCATGTTTAATCGTATTGTTTTCTTTACGTGTTAAGAGTATGTGTTTTGAGTAAGTTATTTTTTTCTTTTTCACTATATTGCACCAAAGGAAAAATCCGTTTTTGATCTTTTACATTTGTGGTATTGTGCTTTGCTTTTGTGGTACATTAGATGGGTATATTTTTCCAAATGCTTATTGCATTTTGAAAATGTTGGTTTTTGTGTAAGTTTTTCGTTCCCTTTTTTCTTTATTTTTCATCAAAGGAATAGTTTCCTCAGAAAGTCATTCCGACATCATTTACTCGCCCTGTCTAAATCATTTCTGATGTCAAACCATTTTTTGCTAAGGAAATATGGTAACACAGGTTCATACAGTAGCGTGATCACAGCGTTGTTCTGGGCCAGTTGAGTCACTGCCTCCTCATAAAATTGGGATGAGAGAATGAACCAAATAAATGGAAACAAATAAGATTAAACACTGTATAAATCACAATTTTTCACAGTTAAATTGCAACATTAGTTGTCATTTTGTTTTCATTGAAAGCTGTGCTTTATATCAGTATTTTGCCATATCTGGATTGTGCAGAAAGGATTATGCCGTATTAACTATTGGTTTAAGCTATTTTTCTTTTGTACCACACTTACATTTTGTACCATATTAGTTGCTTCTGTCCATTAAAGCTGCTGTTCGAGATGTTTTTGTATTTGATTGTCTTCACTGAATTATATAATTATATTCATTAAAAAAAAAAAAAAAAAAAATCTTGTAGAAGGTAATATTTTAGCATTGACTGCAGATTTAAAACGTCTATAGAAAAGAGGACCAAGAGAAAGTTTTTGATTTGCATGCAGTGACACTTGAGGTAAAATAGTATCATAAATGTTTATGAAATCACAAGAAATGATGTTTGACATAACACACAGCTTTTTGGTGACATTTGTTCAAGAGGTACTCGTCTTAAACATACAGTGAGAATTGTGTGGCATTTTTACAATAATTTAAAAATTAAAACAACTTCAGAAAGTAATTAACAATTACCAGTGATTGTTCCTTGTAAAGGCAGCTTCATGGCTTTGTGTTTTTTAAATCCATTTGTCTTTGTGCCAAACAGTGAATGACTTCTCAAAACTAGGGAGTAGTTTTCTCTTATTCTCTGTTCCTTTCCTTTTACATTAATCTTTCTAACTGTTTCTGTGTTTTGCCTATGTCTATTAGTCCAACTTACCCTAATAATTTTGCTTAAAGGGGTCATATGATGCTGCTAAAAAGACAAAACATTATTTTGTGTATTTAATGTAATGAAATGTGTTTATGCAGTTTAAAGTAAAAAAAAACACATTATTGTTTCTCCTCTATGCCCCGCCTTTCTGAAACGCGTTGATTTTTACAAAGCTCATCGCTCTGAAAAAGCGAGGTGTGCTGTTATTTGGCCAGCTATCCAGTGCGTTGTGAATGGCCGAATACCTCAAGCATGAGACCGAAATGTTACGCCCCTCATATACTGTTGATGCCGTGTCCCAGCCAGAGCAACGAGACAAAAACATTAAAACCCATTATAAACGAGGCATTGGTTGCATCCAGTGGGGACATAATTACTGATTATAATGACTTATACTGTCTTTTTACGCGTTGCGTTGCATTGCATCGCGCCGCGTGAACATAAAACCATGTTTGCATTTGTGATCAGAGAAATGACAAAGTGCTACTCCACACTGCTCAAAACTCGTGTTAGAATCATCAGTGGCAAATCCTTTAAAAGAAAACGTACTTACGTGAGTCAGAACTGCCGGCATTGCAGTCAACACTCCCCAGATCAGTAAACAGTCCTCCATAAAAATTTGCTGCACACATCTGGATTTTGGTTAAACTGTTCTGGAACAGTGTTACACGACTTTACCACTGATTTCTAGTCGTGTCATCTTATGGAAGGCCAAATAAAGTATTTTCGCTTTCACAACGAAACACACAGCGCCTAGTGAGTGAAGCCCGGCTTAGCGTGCTGATCCTGGATAGAGTAGCTGAGTCCGGGCTAGAGTAGCCGGTGAGGCCGGGCTGAGCATGAGGGAAGCCCCGCTTAGCGTGCGCTGAGGCCGGGCTAGAGTGAGCTGAGGCGGCTGGGTGTCGCGAAACGGTGTGCCGCGTCTTCTACGAATGAGCGGCAACCACATGTGACGACCCCGGGCGCTGAACTCCGCTTCGTCCACAGGAAAGTTGATGTATTTCCTCAGCGACCAGCACGGATCAGCTCCAGGCATGATGAAGCGGATTTCGTCCTCTTTTGGAAGACCAAACAAAGGTCACAACGAAGCACACAGCGTCTTCTCGACATGGCTGCAGCGTCAACAATACTACAGCGAAAATAAAAGTTACGCCTTCTTTCTTTGCGTGAACATTTGGGCGGTGTTATGCAAATCTTCCCACATAGTGAGGTAGACATGTGGGGACATGTTAGAACGAGCCGTTTTAGGTAGGCGTGGCTGACTCTGAGCTTTTATAAAGAATATCTCTTTGGATTTGAGACTTTAGACTTTGCAACTTTACAGATCTTCTTTATGCACCAAGAGCTTGTAACACTCCAAAGAGAAAGGAAAAATTGAAATTGCATCATATGACCCCTTTAATATTTAATTCATACTGGCCTCTTCAGTTTTCCCATATTTTCTGCTTTGCCCTTAAAATCTGAAATCTGCTTGTTGGAAAAACGCTCACTGAAATGTATATCTATTGAAGAAATGCATTGATCTTTGCTGAACAAGTAATGTGCTCTGGCTTTGCATGGAATGTAATTTTACTCTTTTTGCTTAGACATTGTAATCTGATCATATCTGTTGTCTTAAATCTTTTTTTATCTGATATATACAATAATTAGTCTGTAAAAAAACTGTAGCTTTTGACACACAAACACCACCAGTATAGAGTGCCCATCCACTTCTACATGAACTCATTGTTCAGAAGAAAGGGAATGAAAAATTAAATGTTGAAGCAGAGAACAGAGCACAGAAGCACAGTGGTTTTGCCCATGTTGAAGCATATATTAACTGTTCTTTATGTCCTGCCACAGGATCCCGACTGGACCTCCAACAACGCATTCATCAACAGGTGGGTGCAGAACTAAGTGACACGTCCATCCCGGCCTCTTTAGAGCAGTGCACATTCACTGTGAGCTAAAACAAAAGCGCAGGAAGAATCCCTACCAGATAGTTTTTGCTAAGTTATCAGGAATGTATTTTTCCTGTCAGGATGCATGATGCTCTGTGGACTCGCTGCTCCTTTGTGTATATTTATAGCAAGCAATGATGAGTGACATCATGGTTTAAATTCTCCAAGCACCAAAAACAGAGACAACCCCATGAT
Source organism: Sinocyclocheilus anophthalmus (assembly GCA_018155175.1). NCBI lineage: Eukaryota > Metazoa > Chordata > Actinopteri > Cypriniformes > Cyprinidae > Sinocyclocheilus > Sinocyclocheilus anophthalmus. Next base: position 25,577 of record JADLZN010004847.1, read on the forward strand.
CTGGAACGGTTACCATTAGGTAGTATATCGTTATTTTTCATAATTTTGTTTAGTTTGTAATTGCAGTTTAAAACCAAAGCAGGTATTTTGGTAATATTTGACAATGAGGCTTGTTAAGATGTTAGCTAACATGAACAGTACTTCTACAGCATTTATTAATCTTAGTCACCTAGTCATTTTAATGTTTACTAATTTAATTAAATTTTTAAAATAAAACATCTGTTAGCATTAATTGATGCACTATGAACTAGCATGAGAAAACAATGAACAACTGTATTTTGATAAACATTAACAAAATAAACAACAGAAAAAAGTTTAAAAGCAAATTGCTCATAGTTCATGATAGCTAATGCATTAATTAATGGCAATGAATGGGACATTATTATAAAGTGTTACCGATGTTCAATTGTTAGAGACATCTTGGGATAGTTCCAAATGGAAATAAAAACAGGACTGATATAAACACTGTTGGTTCCTTGTCGTAAGGAATGAAGTGGTGTGATTTCTCTAAACAGAGCTAACTAATCCTTTTATTGTTTTCATAGCCATTTCTCTTAGAATTGTTTTCCCTTTGTGTACAACACAAACTATATAAATATAAATATTGTTAAGTAAAAAATAAATGTAAATTTCAAGATCATTGAAGCAATTTAAATTTGAAGCATCACCTAAATTACCGGCCCCCAAGTCTGCCTCACAAAGATTACCTTGACTGTAAAATAACTCAATGTGGCAATATTGTTCAGGGGCTATGTGTCTGTCTGTCCATTGTCAGTGTTGGAAACTTATTTGGTGCCACTAAAGCTACAGAAATGACCCACTTCGCATTTAATTTGATTAACATTTTTAATAATTTGACAGTCTTACTAATAATGCACCCATTCAGTATTGTTGGCTTTCATTGGGTTGCATTATATTTAAGTAAAAGCTGTAAACTTTTTTGACAAGGCTTGCAAAATAAATCTCTAAATAAGTAAACAGAAAACAGAGAAGAGACAGCAAAAAAAAAAAAAAAAATATCGACTTTGAACAATAAGAACTGAACTGTTTATAGTATTTTACGTTTATAATGAGTATGTGCTCAGAACTGCTCTTGGAGTTCATCTGTGCAAATGAATTTCAACACCACCTTGATTGTCCACTTGCGTTAACATCCCTGTTTTTCTAAGTATTATTAATATTATTGCTTTAGCTTCAGACATAGTTTATTGTGCCATGCTTGTTCCTACATTAAATCTGTTGTCTCTCCTCAGCAGGTACAGCAACAGTTCAATGCGGTCCTGGTCATTCTCTCAAGCAGTAAGAACCACTTCTATTCTTTTTTCTTTCTTTTTTTATTATTATTAGTTTGCAGACAGTGAGCTGCAACTCTTGAAGTTAATTATTTTGACTTCATCCAATGATAGAACACTACAGTATCAAAAATATCTGTATGCACAATGCATTTTATTATTTGTAACTTGTACACACACAAAAAAAAAAACTATTATATATATTATATATAAATATATACATATATATATATATATATATAATAATAATAATATATATATATATAAATATAAATATAAATATAAATACGAGTGCTCAGAAATAGAAATCAAAGTCACTTGAGTAACAGTACAAGTACATATCATAATATTACTCCATAAAAAGAAAAGTACTTTTTTTTTCAACTGCGAAGTACCTGAGAGAAACAGATTTGATCTGATTTTCACCAGTAAGAACAAAGTGTTTTAAAGCTTGTTGTTTTGCAGAACATCTCAGTTATATATGACTTGAGAATAAGGCCTGAAGTTAGGAAGAACATTTTAAGGAAATATAATTATATTTTCATAATTATTGTTTTCTTCTCAAACCTTGTCTGGGTGTAAAAACACCCCTGGCCAAATGCCCCCAGAGGGCATCACTTCCCACTTTGATAATTACTGTAGTTACCATGTTCTGAACATCACATCCTTTCTTTCCCCCCAGATGTAATCTATCTAGGTGGTTGAATAAAAATATTTGGACTTTATATCTAAAAATTACCTCAACTTAGCACCAGCAAGCTTGTTAGCTAGACAGTTAGCATCAGCTAACAATATTTACTTATTTTCAGTATGGTTATGAATAAACACTCATATCTGTCTACTCGGCTAGTTAATCCAAACAATACAAAAATGTTTACTGTTGATAAATAATATAAAAACGTCACATAGGGCTAAATGCGTAGCATTTAATAAAATATTTTAATAAAACTGTTAACGTTACGGCAGCGGGGAATATGAACGTGCATGAGTTATTTTATTTAGTCTGTTATTTTAATGTTTCGTTTTTTTACCTAAAACATAAATACACTGATGTTGATGTGTCTGCATTCAAGCATTTCAGCGGGCTTAAACAGATCACCCTTTACAGCAGATTATGTTCACAAGCAACTGACAGTTTTGACCTAAATATGATTTTCAGTTACAATAATTAATCCTAAAATTCAACATTAGTAATTTACTTTTAGCAGCATCAGTCGCGCGCACGGTTCTTACTTGTGAATTCAGTTCACTGGAGACTCGCACTTAACGGTTCATTTGAATCAGTGAGTTGTTCGACTTGAGAACAGCTGCAATCGGATCATTCTAATTCGTGAATTAATCTTTTGGTGCGATTTGCGAACCGATTTAAAAGGTGCATTGAAAAGAATCAGTTCGTTCTTGAATCAGACACCGCTTCTGCGTGTAAGAGCCATGGACTGTATAAAAACAGCACATGATCAATTATAAGGAGTAACGATATGTTTTATGAAATGTAGTGAAGTAAAAAGTACGATCTTGTGCTTTGGAATGTAGTGAAGTAAAAGTAAAAGTTACTCAAAATAAAACTACTCCAGTGTACGGAATTAACTCATTGTAATTGTAGAATTAATTATTTTAATTCTTCAGGGTGTGGAAAGGACTCCTGATCGAAAAAGACGAGGGGGGTCCACCTGATTAAAACTGCATTTTAATATTTTAAATGGTTTTACCCCCCCATCCTCTACTCGACCGTGAGAAGTTAATGTCGTGTATTTACCAATGAATGTTATTTTCCGGCCACGGTCACACAATTATTTAAGTAAAGCTATTATAGTGATAATTTATAAGCTACGAGCTAGGTAGCAAGGATCTTTTGGCAAATGTTTTAACCTTGAAATTATATGACACCAGACAATGATTCTTTATAAATGAAACACATATTTTATTGGCTATTCTAGATTACATTAAACTAATCTAAAACACACATACACACACACACAAACACAAACAAATACGCTCAGAAAATTGAAGGAATGAGTTAACGGAGTTGCATGTGGTTTTCAAGGTTCTAACACTCGTTTCCACAAGTGATTTAAATTCGCTTGAGAGAATTCACAAAGCAGAGGATTTTAGCTTATGTTTACTGCTTAAATTAGCTCGAAACCAGTTCAGCAGAGATAAGATTTTGTTCGTTACTTGCGTTCTGCTGGTTGACAGCTGAAAGCTGAGTCGTTTCTCGTGGTGGTTGGCTGCTTTATGGAATTCCGTTGGCTATTGGTCGCTGAGGTGCGTCGAATGACGTTTGATGACGTCCTTCTCAGGAAGCCCTCGTTGTTGGTTGGTTGCCGTGTTACGAGAGGCTTCAGCAGTCCTCGCTAAAAGCCTAGTTTTGCAAACTTTTGGCTTTCTGCCAGTTACGAAGCTTCAACTGAAGTGTTTGAGTTCTTAGATGGTCTTGCTTGTGCGATGTTACAGCGTGGGGGCACATTGTCGCGCTCACCAAGGAGAAAGCCAAAGTTCTTTTGAGTGAGAAGAGCGAGCCATCGGCAGAGCGTTGTGTCCATTTTAAGCAGGCTGACTTTGGTCTGCCCCACGACGCGATCTTCCAATCGGACGCTGTTGCAGTGCTTAGCCACGCCCTGTGTGGTTCTTTTTTTTTTCATGCACAAGTCACATGCCCTCGTGGGGTGTACTTCTGGAAGTTTCAAATAACTTATGATAAAAGTCTTATCACCAGAGAATGATAAATAATATAAAATTTTCACTAACACCAATGTTCGGCGAATAAGATAAGCTTTCACCCGATATTAAACTTCACATCTCTTACATGCATATTAAATGCTTTGTCTGCTAAAAAGAGTTATAAGGCAAATATTAAAATATCATAGATTCCAATAAACACATCACACACACACACACACACACATATTATATATATTATATATATATAGATATATATATATAACGGCATACACATGCAGTGAACATTTCACATACTTTTTAAACCGAATTTTTTTGTTTTTCCCCCCCCCCCCACCCCTTTTTTTTTTTTTTTTAAAACCTCGTCAGCAAGGTTCTGTTTCTTTTGTTGTAACATAAGGACGCGGGTCCGTTGGGGTTTCAGACAGCAGAGTGTGATGGGAGTCCATGTGTTTAGTCACGTCTGGCTCCCGGTTGCGGGCCTGATGGCATCAGTTTTAATTACTCATCTTTTTCCTGTTTGGGATATAATGGTGCCATCCATTGGTGGTTCAAGACATCGTGGGTTTCTATATGTTGTGAAGACCTTTTCATCCTTGATACAAAGAACGCTTAGTTGTCCTCTTGATTTAATTAATTCAAACCTCATTAGGTGATTCAGTGGCGTATCAGTGTCTTGTTCATCAAATCCCTACCCAGTAAAGTACAGATACTTGAAAATGTACTTAAGTACAGTAACGAAATAAAACTACTCCGTTACTGTCCACGCTCACTGGGTTCTAGATGCTGTTTAGTAGTTTATACAACCATACCAGTTAATCGTATTTCATGAAGTGATTACAGTGCAAACCACAACATGGAAAGCTCTTTCTCTCATCTCTACTCTCTCTATCTTTCATCAATCTTTTTTTTTTTTTTTTTTGGTTACCAGTATTGTTCCAAATATATTTGTAGCAAAGTTTGTAGTTCGGGAGGAAGGACGAGGAAGTCAGGGGTGGCGGGTAGACCTTTTTATTGGTCGCCACAATCAACATACAATAAACAATAAGCGCTGCTCGGGTCTTGGCCTCCGCAGTCTGGTAACGTCACACAACGCACACTCTGCTGTGTCTCTCTATCTCTCTCCAAGGTCGGCGGGCACTTATCTCTCGTCTCTCCGCCAATCACTGGAATCGCAAACAGGTGTTAATCATTATTCACTTGACCTCCTTATCACCGCTTGTCTCCAAACTCTTTCTCCCGCTGCAGCCTTTCGCCTTCCCCCGCCCCCCTCGCCACATACCCCCACCGCCCGACTCAGGCCGGGGAGCCCTCCGGCCTGCAGCCCCCCCCCCTCCATTTCTGGAGAGGAAGTTGGCCACCGCCATCTGGGCCCCCGGCCTGTGGACCACCTTGAACTTAAAAGAACCGATAGGGGCGGCTGCGCGCCACTTCCCCGGGGATCGTTTCAATGTGGTGCTGTATGAGGTCCGTGAGACCGGGCAGGGGTGAAAACGCATCAATTACCCCTGTCCGAGCGCCTAACCTCATTATCGAAATCCCCCACTTGCCGTGTAACCACAAAAGGTCCTTGACACTTTGCGAGTAATTTGGAACTAGACGTTGGAAGTAATACCAGCACTTTCTCTCCCGGTGTAAATTGCCGCGCTCGCGCCCCCCTTTGTACAGCCGACTTTGTCTTGCGCCTGGAGCAAATTCTCCATTGACAGCCGCCCCAGAGTGTGGAGTTTTGTTCGGAGGTCCAGGACATACTGAATTTCACTACGGCTGTTTGAAGGCCCCTCCTCCCAAGCCTCTCTAATAACGTCAAGCACCCCGCGGGGCTGGCGACCATAGAGGAGCTTGAATGGGGAAAACCCCGTGGAGGTTTGTGGAACCTGCCGCACCGCGAACAATAGAGGCTCGAGCCATTTATCCCAATTTTTGGCGTCTTCCTTAACAAACTTACGAACCATGAATTTTAACGTGCGATTAAATCGTTTCACCAAGCCGTCCGTTTGTGGGTGATAGACACTGGTGCGAATCTATTTAATGCCCAGGAGTTCGTATAGTTCGCTTAACGTACGTGACATAAACGCCGTGCCCTGATCAGTGAGGATCTCTTTGGGGATCCCCACTCGGGAGATGACTCGAAACAGTGCCTCCGCCACACTCTTTGCAGAGATGGTGCGCAGCGGCACTGCCTCCGGGTATCGTCATAGTCCACCAGAACTAATGCAAAACGATGCCCGCGTGCTGAACATTCCAATGGTCCAATGAGGTCCATGCCAATTCTCTCGAAGGGGACCTCTATCAGTGGTAATGGGTGCAAGGGTGCTTTAGAAGTGGCCGGAGGATTTACCAGCTGACATTCACGACACTACCCAACACAACTGGCGGATGTTCTCGTGAATGCCCGGCCAAAAGAATCGGGCCATGAGCCGTTCCCAAGTCTTTGCCTCCCCCAAATGGCCTGCCATGGGACTACTATGAGCTGCCTGGAAAAGCATTTCCCGACCGCTTTTTGGGACTAATAACTGGGTTGTATTTTTTTTTTGTTTGGGTATCTTGGGTCACCCGATACAACCTATCTTTTATAAGGGAAAAATACGGATACGAGAGCAGTTGGCCAGGCTGGAGAAGCTGTCCGTCGATGGTGCGGACCCGGTCATACGCATTTTTCAGCGTCTCATCGTGAGACTGCTCCAGCAGAAAGTCATCCAGTTTGGGGGATATAAGCTCCGCTCCCTCGCTCTCGTTTCCTATGAGACAGCCTGTGACGGTCCCGAAACAGCATCTCCCGCCCCAATCTCCAGCCCCATTTCCCAAGAAGCATTCGCACTCAAAACCCCCAATAATTGTGTAAAAGCTGGCCAATCTGTCCCCAAAATCAGTGGATGCCTAAGGTGGGAATTAACCGCCACCTTCATTCTATGTGTTTTCCCCCGAAACTGAATACTAACAGCTGCTAACGGGTAGTCCACCACATCCCCGTTCACACACCTCACCTTAACCTTGCGGCTCGTATCCAACACACTTTGTTGCATCAGGCTTTGATGAATGGAGGTTTGGTTACAGTCTGAATCCACCAAAGCCTGATATGTACCCCCCTTGATACTCACAGGTATTTGGTACAGCCCGGCTTGATCGGGGGCAGCCGCCGGGGAGTCAGGAACCTGGATCAATGCTCCCAAGTCCATCATTGGACACCGGTCCAAAAAATGACCCGGGTCCCCGCATCTCCACCAGGCCGGCCTAGGCCTTCTCGCCACCCCAGCGGCAGAAGTATGGCCAAGAGATTGGTGGAGACAGGAGAAAGGCGGCGATGGAGCAGCGGCTCCGGCGCTCTCTGCCACGTCCCCTCGGGTCCCCACTCTGTTCCCCTGGAAAACCCCACCCTGGGGGCCCCCCCCGGCGGGGGTCGTGGGGGCGATTACTAACTTACTACTACTCCGCGACCTGGGAGTAGGAATAGGGCGAGAGAGAGACGGAAGGGAAGGGAGGGGGGAAGATAGAGAGAGATTAAAAGGGGGCTCGCCAACCCCCGGGCACGCCACCAGATGGTCTTCAGCCAGCTGGATGGCCTGCGGCAGCGACGTCGGGTGGTGGCACTGGACCCACTCAGCCGTTCCCCGCGGTAGCCGAGCGACGAACTCCTCCAGCATCACCAGATCGACCACTCCCTCGACGTCGCGTTCCTCTGCCAACAGCCACTTGCAGCAAGCGTCCCGGAGCTGTTGGGCCATCACGAATGGCCGGCCGCTGTCCCCCAGCTCCCTTGACCAGAAGCATTGCCGATGTTGTTCGGGGGTATGGCCGACTCACTGAAGGATGGCCCGCTTCAGATCATCGTAGGCCAGGAGGTTCGCAACAGGCAGCTGTTGGGCTGCCACCTGTGCTTCCCCAGTCAGCAGCGGGATCAAGCGCACCGGCCATTGGCTGTGCGCCCAGCCGCACGCCTCTGCTGTCCTCTCGAAGAGGTCCACGAAAGCCTCCGGGTCATCCTGTGGACCCATCTTCATCAGCGGGACGTGGGAGATGGAGGGGGCTGCTGCTGGGGCAGCCTCCCGGCCAAGCAAACTCCGGAGGACCCGCCGGTCCTCATCCTGCGCCTGGACCAACAGGCGGAACTGATCCTCCTGCTCCAGCTTGAGGGCCATCAGTGCCTGATGTTGGGTTTGGTGATGCCCGGCGAGTGACTTCACGAGCTCCGCAAGTGGCGTGGGCTGAGCTGGCTGCATGGCTGCGTGCCGGCTTCCTCGTCCCGGGTTTTAGCACCAGTGTAGCAAAGTTTGTAGTTCGGGAGGAAGGACGAGGAAGTCAGGGGTGGCGGGCAGACCTTTTTATTGGTCGCCACAATCAACATACAATAAACAATAAGCGCTGCTCGAGTCTCGGCCTCCGCAGTCTGGTAACGTCACACAATGCCACTCTGCTTTTGGAAGAATTTTAATTTTTGGGTGAACTATTCCTCTAAAGCAGCCTAAGTCGGTTGTTAAGTGGTGACGTTAGAACGCTGTTTCCGTGTCCGAAGCCACACCTCGCTTCACTTGAGAATACTACCTCCGCAGCCGAGTATGAGCACTGTTTATTCATATTAAACATTTAAGCTAAACGTTTTCAAACTTATGGTGTACACTACAGTCTCCATGCTCACAGCGTCCTAAACACAAATAATTTTTATATTTATTTATATTTTCATTGTCTGACTATCTGGGATTTCGGTATGGAGTTAAAGGTTAGGATTATATATTTTTTTGGTAGTATTATATCCCATTGTGAGTGTATATTAGCACCTTTTGTTGTTTTCTCGTGGTATCTGAAGAGAGTTTTGGGACACGGAAACGGTGAACGTAGTCAGACCTTAACAAGCGGATATAGCTGTTACCATTTGTGTCAATAATGTAAATCAAACATCAAAGAAAATCACTCACTGTCCTTGACACTTTTGTAAAATAAATAAGAATGAATATATATTGAATGTATACAGTGAAGACTATTCAGTTTATTTGTACATTTCTTACTATTTATATTTCTTATTTTATACAATATAATATTTCTTATTCATTTTTTAAGTTTTTCAAGTAGGTTGATTTCGTATGTATCTTTGTGCTATTATAATTTGTGACTGTTTACTTGTTCGGTAAGCTTGGTTTTACTTGAGCTAGTATTTTTGTGTGTGTGTGTGATATTGAAATTGGTAACAAGAATTATGAAATTTCAGTGCATTAAAAACATTTGATAGCATAAAAATCCTATTTATCATATATGAAATATCTTAAAGGTCTTAATGCCGCCCTGGCCCTCAGGGGGATGTTTAGTTGTCGTTGTTACATCACGCGTGTGGCAATTTGTGGAAAATTTTACAGACAGCAAGATCAGGGTTCCTCACTCCATTATGTCAGTTGTAACAAGTTAAAGTTTATATTTTTGTATAATAAGAAGAATACTGAACAATGTTTCACAAAGATTTCGGATCATTTTTAGCCCAAAAAAAGTTACGCACTGCAGCTTTAAATATACATAAAAACACACAACACTAATTTAAAAAGCCTACAGACCGACTAACTCAATGAAAAACCTTGGCGACCTCTGGTGGTGAGTTCTAGTTATTGAACTTCTCAACCAAGCAAAAACAAATGTTGTTGGATGAGAATTTTTATTACTAATTTATTAATTTTATTATTTCATCACTGAAAATGCTCAATTATCTTTTTATGTAACACTTTATAATAACTTTCATTAATAAATAATTAACAAACATTTTATAATGCTTAACAGATCATTAGTTAATATATATTCAAATAGCTAGAGATATGAGATAATGTCCTTGTTAATGTTTACTAATGTACTTATTAAAAATTACCTAATGATTAACAGATCATTATTTTATGTAAATTAAAATGCTTACAAATGTCATTTAAACGTTCAATTCATAAGGTCATGCACTTTTTGAAAATCTTCAAATTATTTTGATAGATGGTTTACAGTGATTAAAAGCTTCATTAATAAATCATTAACAAACATTATATAATGCTTAACTGATCATTAGTTAATGCAACACTCCCTTAAACTTCAGTTCCATATTACCTAATCTCTTTTTTACATATTTTTTTTTTTTTTTTTTTTTTTTTTTTTTTTGACAAATGGTGTGAAAAATTTGTTTAATCAGTCATTTTAAGCTCTTTACTATTTACTGAACTATTCATGCTAACATATTATTCATTAACTCATTATCACAGTCTGTAAAGGTCATATATTTGATCTCCGTTTGTTGTGTAGACTTCTACTTTTTTCACATTTTAACAAATAATTTATTAATTATTTGTTCATGTTTTTGAGGTACCCAATTTAAAGGGGAAACTATTCATCATTTTTAAATGTTTGTATATGTTTACTAATAGTACATTTATGAGCAGTCATCTCAATGGCAAAAAATGTCCCAAAAGACCTGAATTTAGCCTATTCACACATCTTTACTAATCATTAATTAATCATTTGTTCAAGTTTTTGCAGTACCCAATCTAAAATTGAAACTATTCATAATCTGGAAATGTTTATAAACGATACTAATCATTTAGTATCTTTATGGGCATTGAACTTTTAGCTGCTGTAACAATGTTTGTGTAAAAGGTGATTAGTGAAGTTTAGCTAAATGCTTGCTAAAGACATAACACACATTGTAATTTGGGTGCAAAACATGTTTTTATTTTCGCCTCTACAACTTATTAGTAATATCTTAACCCAGGGTATTCCTTGAATTCAGACATCCAGGAGAAACATGTCATTATTAAAAATTTAATATGAACAGATTTAATTGTGTTCCCTTATAGTAATCAAACTGACCCCTCTACACTTCTGACCCCTTACCCAACCAGTAAACCTACCCATACCATCAACCTAATCTTACCCATATTACACCACAATAGCAGCAAAAGTGTTGTACATTAACAAAAGCTTCTAATCATTGTATAACATCTGTTATTCATTTCTAGTAATGTTTAATATACGATTACCAATCACACTATCTCATAGTTCGCGCTATGTGAATATACATTAAGTAATGATTAGTTAAACATTATATAATGTTTATTTATGAAAGTTATTATAAAGTGTTACCCTTTTTTAGCCATATTGAAGATACAGTGGTGTGAAAATGTGTTGGCCCCCTTCCTGATTGCTTATTTTTTTGCATGTTTGTCACACTTTTATGTTTCAGATCATCAAACTAATTTAAATATTCGTAAAAGATAACACAAGTGAACACAACTTGCAGTTTTTAAATGAAGGTTTTTATTTATTAGGGAAAACTAAATCCAAAACTACACGGCCCTGTGTGAAAATTGTTTGCCCCCTAAACCTAATAACTGGTGGGGCCACCCTTAGCAGCAAACAACTGCAATCAAGCGTTTGCGATAACTTTCAATGAGTCTGTTACAGCGCTGTGGAGGAGTTTTGGTCCACTTATCTATGCAGAATTGTTGTAATTCAGTCATATTGGAGGGTTTTCGAGCATGAACCGACTTTTTAAGGTCATGCCACAGTATCTCAATAGAATTCAGGTCAGGACTTTGACTAGGCCACTCCAAAGTCGTCTTTTTGTTTTTCTTCAGCCATTCAGATGTGGACTTGCTGGTGTGTTTTGGATCATTGTCCTGCTGCAGAACCCAAGTTCGCTTCATCTTGAGGTCACGAACAGATGGCCGGACAATTCTCTTTCAGGATTTTTTGGTAAACAGCAGAATTCATGGTTCCATTTATCGCAGCAAGTCTTCCAGGTCCTGAAGCATCAAAACAGCCCCAGACCATCACACTACCACCCCCATATTTTACTATTGGTATGATGTTCTTATTCTGAAATGCAGTGTTACTTGTTTTTTTATTTTTACACCAGACGTAATGGGACACACATTACACATCTTCCAAAAAGATACAATTTTGTCTCGTCAGTCCACAGAGTATTTTCCCAAAAGTCTTGGGGATCATCAAGATGTTTTCTGGCAAAACTGAGACGAGTCTTTGTTCTTTTTGCTCAGCAGTGGTTTTTGTCCTGGAACTCTGCCATGCAGACCATTTTTGCCCAGTTTTTTTCTTATGGTGGAGTCATGAATACTGACCTTAATTGAGGCAAGTGAGGACTGCAGTTCTTTGGATGTTGTTTTGGGTTCTTTTGTGACCTCTTGGATGAGTCGTCGCTGTGCTCTTGGGGTAGTTTTGGTCGGCTGGCCACTCCTGGGATGGTTCTCCACTGTTCCATGTTTTTGCCATTTGTGAATAATGGCTCTCACTGTGGTTCGCTGGAGTCCCAAAGCTTTAGAAATGGCTTTATAACCTTTTCCAGACTGATAGATCTCAATTACTTTCTTTCTCATTTGTTTCTGAATTTCTTTGGATCTTGGCATGATGTCTAGCTTTTGAGGATTTTTTGGTCTACTTCACTTTGTCAGGCAGTTCCTATTTAAGAGATTTCTTGATTGCCAAAAGGTGTGGCAGTAATCAGGCCTGGGTGTTGCTAGAGAAATTGAACTCAGGTGTGATAAACCAAAGTTTTTAACAGGGGGGCAAACACTTCTTTACACAGGGCCATGTAGTTTTGGATTTTGTTTTCCCTTAATAATAAAAACCTTCATTTAAAAACTGCATGTATTAACAAATAAATCTTCATCTTTTTTGAATAGTTGACTTACAGTAACATGGATTTGTGGCCAAAACATTTTCAAAACATTCTCACATATTAATACATAACAAGGATTTGTAGTCTTGTGCGTTTCCAAGATATTTAAGTAATTTAAATAATTATCTTATTAGTCTATATTTATAACATTATTATTATTTATTATATTGTCTTGATATAATAATAATAAAACTGCTGTTTAAGGAGTGCTAGTTTTATATAATGCTCCTTAAACACTTTTTACGAAATATCTGTTAGGCGTGCTGGCAGTATTAATCAAGCGCACGATGAAGGAGTAAAGTTCAAAAGGAGTATTTAATCATAAATCCAGGAGAATATCCACAAGTCTATAAACAAACAGTATCAAGTGCTCAGCAACGTAAATCCAAATAATAGCAGACGATGAACAGATAGGGCTTAAATACAAGAACAGGGTAATTAAGGAGAAACAGAACAGGTGTGTGGAACTAATGAACAAATCAAAAACCGAAACAAACGAGGGAACACAGGCAAACTGGAAATCAATAAACAAAACACATAGAGGAAGGGTGGGGACGAAACGGACATATCGCCCCCTCCCGGAATGGCATGTTCTCGCGCCGAACAAGCCTCCACCAGGATGGAGTGTGGGGGCCAGGATGCTGGGCTTGGGGCAAGGTAGAGGCAGTCAATGGGAAGGGGCATAGCTCATAAGGCCAGCCGGGTGATTGAGGAGTAGCCTGAGCATGAGGAGTCGGTTGGGAACCATAGCCAGCCCTCATACGGCCGATGGTGAAGTCGACGGTGGGAGGAGCCATGGTGGAGATGGGGCCAACGACACCAGGGGTGACTGACGGAGACCATAGCTGTTGAAGAGGGCGCCAGGATGGAGACGTAGAGCCGCAGAGCCTGGTGACACCAAGGACGGGAGGGTCAAGTCGGAGCTGGATCGACCAAGGTGGAGCCAGACAGAGCCAGAGAGATGGAGGGACAAGGCGAAGCCAAAGGAGTGGAATCCCGAGGTGAATGATGGTCAACAACTGACCAAGGCGGAGCTGGAGGAACGAGGGAGCCCGGTGGAGCCACTGGGATGATAGGCCACAGTGGAGACGAGGGAGAAATGAGCCAAGGTGGAGCCGATGGGTCGGAGGGCCAAGGTGGAGTCTGGGTCTCGGAGGCTGGAGGCCAGTAGCCCCTCACTGCAGAACAAAGATCCAGGGGGCGGGGTTGGATCCACATCTAGGGGGTGGAGATGGGTGGGGTTAGGGATTAGGGGGTGAAGAAGGGTAGGTTTAGGTATATGTAAGGTGGGAGGAGTTGGATCTGGATCCAACCTCGCCCCCTGGATCTTGTGTTCTGCAGTGAGGACCATCTCCTGGAGGCGGAGACAGGGGATCCTCAAACCCCGAGGTAGCTGGAAGCTGAAGATCCCGAAGCTCACACGATCCACCGGTTTTGGTGTGCTGAGGGTGAGCTGAGGTATCTTCAGTGGCCAGCTGACATAGGGCCAATGGACTGGCTTGCTGAGACAGAGGAGGAGGGAGTGGAAGGCTGGGCGGGAAACTTCCCGATGCTGGTGACGAGGAGCTGGCTGACGAATGAGAGCTGGGTGGGACCAGCGGGGAAGGGAGAAGCCAGTATTCATCCTTATTTAAACAGTCAAATATTTCAGAGGCCAGTGACAGCTCACCCTCAGCGGTGGGGCTGGTGAATTCCTCCTCTGTGCTGTCGATGGTGAGCAGTGATCCACAATTCACCAGCACCCACTCCACAAAAGCTGCAAAATCCTCTCGGGGACCGTTCGCTGGCAGGCGTGCCTTACACCACTCGCTCAAGCAGGTGACATCAAATTTGAAAAAACCGCTAGACCTAAAAAGTCCCTGGTGTGGTCCTCCAGTGAACGGTCCAACTTGTCCATGCATAGGAGCTGTACGGCTGGTAAATCCATTCTGGGAGAGGGGGAAAAAAATTCAAACAAAACAAACGGAGAACGCCGCTATATTTTACTTTTCTAGGTCTGCTATTCTGTTAGGCATGCTGGCAGTGTTAAGCGCACGATGAAGGAGTAAAGTTCAAAAGGAGTTTTTAATCATAAATCCAGGAGAATATCCACAAGTCTATAAACAAACAGTATCAAGTGCTCAGCAACGTAAATCCAAATAATAGCAGACGATGAACTGATGAACAGGTAGGGCTTAAATACGAGAACAGGGTAATTAAGGAGAAACAGAACAGGTGTGTGGAACTAATTAACAAATCAAAAACCATAGAAACAAACAAGGGAACACAGGCAAACTGGAAAGCAGAGAAAATCAAGTCAAGTCAATTCTCCTTTATTTGTATAGCACTTTTTACAATGCTGGTTGTGTCAAAGCAGCTTTACAGAGTCAAATAGGAAAATAGTTTGTCAATGATGCAAGAAGACAATAGAGTCATTTTTCAGCTAAAGTCAGTTCATTGGTGATTCAGTGATGTCATCATCCAGTTCAGTTCTGTCTGTGCATCGTCATCGTCCCCAACTAGGCAATTACAGGATACGGGCAAGGAACCAAAACTCCATCGGTGACAGAAATGGAGAAAAAACCTTCCCAGGCTCAGTCGGGGGGCCAGTTCTCTCTGGCCAGACGAAACCAGCATGGCGTGGTTTAATTCCAGGCTGCAACACAGGTGCAGAGGACTTACTTGTCTGGTTCCCGTGGTCTTGTGCAGATGGTCGTCAAGGTGACGAGATCTTCACAAGGGATCTGTCTCTGGGGCGCATGTAGTTGACGTGGTCTCCGCTGACATTCAGGGCAGAACACAACAGAACAGAAACGTGACAATATCATCTGGAAACATAGTAGTGCATTTGTTTTATAGTCTTCCATTCCCCACCATAGAAGTTCACCCATTATGTATTATTATTATTATTATTTGACACCTAAATCTTCATCTTTTTGACTAGTTGACTTACAGTAACATTGATTTGTGGCCAAAATATTTTTAAAAACTTCTTTCATATTAATACATAACAAGGATTGTAGTCCTGTGCATTTCCCAAGATATTTACTTAATTTTAATAATTTGTCTATATTTGATAATAATATATATTGTTTATTATTATTTAATAATAATAATAATAAAAACACTGCTGCTTAAGGAGTGCAATTTTTATGTAACGCTCCCTAAACACTTTTTGCGTAATATCCTTCCATTATTACATGCCCCACCATAGAAGTTCACCCATTATGGCTTCCACTTCCGAGAAAACTGGGAATATAAAAAGGGTCCATTTAATAACAGGTTTTTTTGCATCTTGTTCAGTTTGCTTAAATTTGAATGATCTAAGACAAAACAGTTGTTGAATATTCTATTTGAAATTGTAAAATGGTATTGGCTGGATAATGGCTTTGCATTGAGAGAGTAATTGTTGACATTTTGTGTGTGTGTGTGTGTTTTTAAGCAAGTGAAGAAGGGGACTTGTTAATGTTTAATGTTCTGTTCTAGTGTTAGTGTTTTCACACTTTTTGCACTGTTCTCTTAACTAGCTTATTTGCAGACATTTTGGTTCAATCATGAATATTGCAGACAGTGGTAGCAGAGACTACACAACACATAGCAGAGAGTGCAAGAGTGCAGGTCTTTGTCGCAGAAGTTCACCTCTATTTCATGTGAACTCCATTTAACATTAACAGCTAAATTTGTATAATACATAATCAGCTTTCATACGGTTTGTGTAGAATAAGAAGTTGAGGATGTTTTGAAATGTTTCTTGCGTAAGCAGAAGTAATTTCTCTCTCTCTCTCTAAAATGATCTGGCTGTGGGCTTGACCACTTAATTTTAACTGTGGTAGGAGGACAGTTACATGCCATTTCGGAGTATAAAAACAGATGGTCAGACGTCAGACGCTCCACCTGGTCAAGTCTGGTGAACAGGTAAAACAGATAATGTATCCCTATATTTTCATATACAGGTACTGTAATGCAGCAGTGTTATCAACTGCAGGCTGGAGATATTCAAAATATTTCTTATGAGTAATCATCTAAACATTTAAAGAAATTTAATTCAATTTTTTTTTTCATAAATTGACAGGAGATTTTGACACTGAAGTCATATTTTCGTGTCACTTATAAGTGCAGTATAGATGGTAGCCTGTATTCTTGTTTATAATGGTTAATGGTTTATCATTCGAAAAGGTACGGTATTCCGCACATGTTATATGGCAACAAACCTTTTTTTATGATAAATATCAGACATAAAAAAGTCTACATTGCATTGTAGAAAATGCTCTTTTGAGAATTTTTGCCATTCAAAGAGGAACATGAGCAGTTTGAGGAAATTGAGCAATGGGTTTCGTTTAGCTTGTGTCTTTTTCCACCGTCAGTTTCAATGCACTGGTTATGACATTGAACTCTTTTACTCTTTTTCTGGGTTCCTCTGTCGTGAATACATTTTTTTTTTTTCGACTGATAAAGCAGGGATATATATAGTGTTTGGTTGTGACATTCTGAAGAGTTATCCATACCATGCCAGTGTTGTTGTTTTTTTATGATTATGTTCAGCTTTTTGGTGGCCTACACTATAGTGCAGTTCTTCAATTCCTAATTCTAACCCTTATAAGGAATTTATCTCAGGTGCATCCTATTTCTCTGGATCATATTTGAGATGTTTCTACTGGAGTCCATATGGCAAATTTAATTAATTTGCCATTATTTGTAAAGACACAACTGTCTATGGTCTAACAGCTAGAAGTACATATCGGATCAAAAACCAAATCACGAGGAACTGACTGCAAAGCTCAGAGACAGAACTGTATTGATCTGAGGAAGGCTACAAAAGATCTACTACATTAAAGACTCCCAAAAGCACAGTGTCCTCCATATTTCTAAAATGGAAAATGTTTGGAACAACCAGGACCCTAGAGCTACTCATCCGGCCAAACTGAGCAAAAGGGTGAGAAGGGCCTTGGTAAGAGAAATAACCAAAAACCGATGTGTGGAAATGGGAGAAATTGTGTGTAGATTGCAGACAATTATCACTGCAACAGTCCAAAGATCTGGGCTTTGTAGCAGAATTGCTAGAGGGAAGCCTTGATGAAGACACATGAAGCTTGCTTTCCAAAAAAGCTGAATTTCCAAAAAAAGCACCCAAAGACTCTCAGACTGTGACAAACACGATTCTCTGGTCTGTCTGGCACTGCTCACTAACTATGCAATACCTGGTCGTGGTAGAAGGAAAACAGAAGGAAAAAAAGAGAAAGCAGGCACCGGACGTGTCAATATTTGATGTCAGTTTGACGTTGACTTAACATTGGATTTTGGTTACACAACCTAAAAACAACAAAATATCAACGTCAGCTGACGTCGGTATTGGACATCAATTTAACATTGACATTAGATGTTGAATTTACATTGAATTTTGGTCACCCAATCTCACAACCAAAATTTAACCAAATATCAACGTCTCATGACGTTGGAGGGTTGCTCAGACCTCCATGTGCTAGCCAGCTGTACCCTTACTACTGTACCGGGATGAAATCCTCAGAGCCACTGTCAGACCTCACCCTGGTGCAGTGAGGCCTGGGTTTCTCCTGGTGCATGACAATGCCCGGCCTCATATGGCCAGTGTGTTCAGACAGTTTCTATATGATGAAGGCATTGATGACATTGACTGGCCCTCACGTTCCCCAGATCTGAATCCAGTTGAGAACCTCTGGGATATTATTTATTGGGGCATCCAAAGACGAAAATTAGCACCACAGATTGTCCAGGTGCTCACTAATGCCCTGATCCAGGTCCAGCAGGAGATCCCACAGGACACTATCCACCAACTCATCAGGAGCATGTGGGTTGATGATTTTGGTTTCCATTGACCATTGTCACATTATTATATTTTCAACGAATTTCACAATGCATATAACTAAAGATTTTAAACTTGAATATTTCATCCATCGAGATTCAATGTGTGATTTAAGTGTTCCCTTATTTTTATTATTTTTTTGAACAGTGTAGCAAATTAGCTCAAAAGGGAAATGTATATAAATAATTATAATTAATTACAATTATTTAAATCAGCTGCCAGTAGTAACTGTAGCAGAATTAATATTACCATCAACTAATCTGTTCGCCCAGCAAACATTCAGTGTAATTTCATATCAACTCATAAATTACATTTTTGTGGCCACAGAAAATAACTTTTAGTACAGTACTAGTGTGTGTAGAATATGTACAAGTCAGATCGGTTTAAAGGGACCATATCCACCTAAACAGTGACAGAATCAGAAACTTGTGTAATTTGTGCACAAATGTTTTATTAACTAAACACTATAAGTCAAGTCAAGTCACCTTTATTTATATAGCGCTTTTAACAATACAGATGGTGTCAAAGCAACTGTACAACATTAATTAGGAAAATAGTGTGTCAATAATGCAAAGTGACAATAGTAAACACTAATTTTTCAGTTAAAGACAGTTCATCATTCAATTCAGTGATGTCGTCATCCAGCTCAGTTCAGTTTAAATAGGATCTTTGCAATCATTTGCAATCAAGTGTAATGATATCGCTGGAAATGAAGTGTCCCCAACTAAGCAAGCCAGAGGCGACAGCGGCAAGGAACCAAAACTCCATTGGTGACAGAATGGAGAAAAAACCTTGGGAGAAACCAGGCTCAGTCGGGTGGCCAGACGAAACCAGCAGTTCAATTCCAGGCTGCAGCAAAGTCTCATTGTGCAGAGGACTCAACTGGCTCCTGTGGTCTTGTCCCAATGGCCGTCTAGGAGACAAGGTCTTTACTGGGGATCTGTATCTGGGCCTCATCTAGTTGTCCTGGTCTCCGCTAACATTCAGGGCTGTAGAGGTCATCTCTAGGTGCTGATATACTGTATAAAGAATAACAATTTGGTCCCTCAGTAAATTCTCTTTGCCACCTTGAAGAATTCTCAGTTACTTTAAAGTGTAGATAGACGGCCGGGAAGTAAGAAAACAAACAGTCAAATGTATCCTCAATACTTCAATTTATTCATAGAAATACAGATATTATATAGGCATATGTCGAGGGGAGTTTCATCCTCTTAACCAATGAGGATATGAATAACATACACTTAGGATCTTTGGCCAAGAACATGTGTTCATATAAAATAGCCACATGTACAGAAAAACATGTACATATTAGGAATAGACTTCCCGGCGAAGCATGCTGAACCCTCCTCACAGTTCAGCACGAACTCCTTTACCCTTGTAGTCCTAACATTCATGTCATTAATTGGGCCTTTAAATCAAGAGAAGCTAATGTATACATTTAAGCATGCATACTTCGCATATAAGTAAGACATATTGAAAACATAATATCAAGAGAGAGAGATGGATACAGAAGGAGGGATTCAGAGAGAATGCGTTGTATATATAAGAATGAGAGAGAGAGGAGAAGAAAAGGAGGGTTAAAACATCTGGAACCAATAAAGACAGAGAGTGTTTTCTAACAGTTGCCTGCTTTTGTTTAAAATAAACAATGAATACATAAACACTCGCTGCAGAGTTCCCTAATCCTAAATTTATCATTCTTTGAAACATTTCAACCCATGTCCTCTATTTTAACTTCTCCTCCATTCAAAAAAACAATAATGACAGCATGTAATACTTTTCATCTGGCAATATTGATAAACTCGATCACACTTTCTCAATGGAATTTCACCCAACTTCTGATCTCCTTCAATTCTTTCTACACAAAATAACGAGTCAGGGATTTAACTCACGATTGTCACTCTTACAAACACCTGGGGTATAAACCATATTGTACCATTCTGGAGTCTGCACAGTCTGCACCTCCATTGTCCAGAAGTCCTCAAAGCAGGAACCAAGCCTGCAACACTAATAAAAGAAATGCATTCCCAATCTTGCGGTGGTGGGGCTTTAACAATTACCCGAGGACCGACCGCACTGTGGGGCATTTTTGTACAGACATAACAAGACCCCTTTTTCCCTTCGGCCTTTGCCGTATAGTTAGCAAATCTCCACCACATATATTCGTGGAATAGGCATGGGGTGTATCATCATGCCCAAGCCACGTTTCATTACCTGTACTTATAAAAGTGTGAGTACAAGTAAACAAACTTATCAGAATGACCAGGTATATCATTTGTCTCATACCCATAGCCACACAACTATCAGGAATGATGATTTTAAACTCTTGCTTCTCCTTCCGCCTCTTCCGCACCTTGACTCCTCTCTCAGCTCCACGAACTCGATCCAGCTCCAGATACGATCACAGATCCCCTCCTGTCTCCGGAGCCGCCTTTAGCCTGCTTGCATGGATCCACTGTGGCTGGAAATCAGTCAGCACCCCTGTCCGCATCACAGCGATGACAGTCGCAGGTCCAAGATACTTTGGCTCTCCGAGCTTTGGAGGTTTCAGGCACTTTATCAACACCTGTTGGCCTGGAGCAAAAGAATGAGTAGGCCTCTCTGCAGGGAGAGAGAGAGAGAGAAACATCACCATTTATGCTATTTAAAGTTTTGACCAGGGAATCCACGTAATCCGCGATGATCACCTCCGTGTCACCTGTGGAGAGATTACCAGCACGACCCTTAACCCACGGGGTGGGGAACGGTCTGCCCATTAGTATTTCAAATGGAGACATCTTTGTTGTCGATGAGGGGGACATTCTTATTTCTGCCAATACTGCAGGTAGTACGTCGACCCAATTTCGGCCTGTCTCCATGCATGCTTTCGTAATTCGATCTTTTATCGTTTGATTCAAACGTTCCGCTACCGAACACGACGGGGGATGATAGGGTATGTTCAGATGCCAGTTAATATCTAGCTCTTAGCTAGCAACTGGGTAACCTTGGAGGTAAACGGTGTACCATTATCGCTTTCTATAACCGTTGGTATACCAAAACGAGGTATAATCTCCTTAGCAAGTACCTTCACTACAGTCTGTGCATTTTCTCTTCCACACGGGAAAGCCTCAGGCCATTTGGAGAAACGGTCCACTATCACAAGCAAATATTTGTGATTCACAAGGGCATGTGTGTAAAGTCTATTTGTAAATGCTGAAATGGCAGTTCCGGGTGTGTAAGAGAATCGTGTTTACTAGCTTTATGTCGATTGGTCTTAGCAAAGATCAAACAAGCATCTAAAACAACAAAGTATTTTTCTTACATTTGCTATTCAATACGATTGATTCAAATTTTGAATCACTTTCTCTTTTGACACATGTGAGACACCATGATAGTGTTTGCATAGCAACAATGGTAGAAGCTGGCAGAGCAATCCTGCCCTGCTTATCTCTCAAAATACCTGCTTGATCCGGTTTTGCCTCATTCGCTGCCCAGTGGTTTAGATCACATTGAGTGGGGTTTGCCTGTAATAGTTTAATATCCAAATCATTAGTCAACACAAAAGACATCATGGGCACCTCTGTGCCTGCTTAGTCAACATGTGGACTTGATAGGACATCTCTAGCTGCCCATTTAGCTACTTCGTCTGCAAGTCTATTTCCCCTTGCCTCTTCTGACTCTCCTGATGCATGCCCAGTTACTTTTATATGGGTTTTCCTTCTGAAGTTTTAAAATCCCTTTCTTCCCACAGTTTGGCAAAATCATGTACAATTCCATGTGCATATTTTGAATCGGTGTATATATTGATACACTGATCTTTTGCCAATTGACAAGCTCTTGTTAACGCAATTAATTCTGCCACTTGTGCTGATTTATATGGCAGAGAATAGGCCTCTATGACACAATCAGGTAATTCAACAATCGAATACCCACACCAGTATTCATTATAATTTGGTTTATAGCATGATCCATCTACATACCAATGTTTCCCCTCCTCCAGGACAGATGCAGACACATCTGGCCTGCAAGCCGTCAAATTATGAATCCTGGCTAGGCAGTCATGATCGCTGTCCTCAAATTCACCCTGCAATAACAACTTATGCAAACATAAGGTTGGGCCATGAACTACGGAAGTTGGTTTCAATGTTAAATTAGCAGTAGCTAATAATATTGCTTCATAGCCAGAACGTCGTTGAGCAGTCATATGCTGCGTAGAAATGTTGTGCATAATAGCTCCTACCTGATGAGAAGTGTGCACTATGAGTGGATGTGACAACACTACACGTTCTGCATCCTGCACCATGATCGCCACTGCAGCCACTGCGCGCAGACAGGCTGGAAGCCCTCTAGCCACCGAGTCTAAGGTTTTAGACAAATACGCTACTGGGCGATAAATGCCCCCGTGCTCCTGGGCCAAGATTGCGGCGGCTGTTCCCCCACCTTCGTGCATGTACAAATGAAAGTCAGTTGTATATGTTGGTAGGCCAAGGGCAGGTGGCCTTGTCAAGGATGCTTTCAAATGTCTGAATGCGTGGTCCGTCTCTACTGTCCATGCAATGTCATCAGAGTCCCGCACGGTGGCTGCTCTCAAGATTTTGTCATACATGGAACAGTTCGGCACCCACGCTCTGCAATAGTTCACCAAGCCCAGGAAGCTTTGCATTAGCTTCTTCGTGGAGGGCTGTTTGTACGTAGCAATGGCTTTGATACGATCAGCAGACAGTTTTATTGTACCTTGTGACAATTCATGTCCGAGGTAATCCACCCTCCTCTGAACCCACTGAAGCTTTTCTCTTGATGCCTTGAACCCAGCTTCCGCCAGGATGTTGCAGACGATGCTGGAGGCAGCAGCACACTGGTCCGCAGAGGCACCAGTAACGAGGATGTCGTCCGCGTATTGTAGCAGACAGGTATCAGGAGGGAGCTGAGCATCCGCTAACGTTGCGTGCACTACGGCGGCGAACACAGCCGGAGAATCTCAGGCCCTGAGGAAGTCTAGACCAGCTAAGTTGAGCATGGTCAAAGGTGAAGGCGAACAGCGGCTGCGAGACAGGATCTACAGGAATGGAAAAGAATGCAGAGCATAGATCAATAACTGTGAAATAGGCATGTGAACTAGGAATAGAATTCAGTATTGTGTGCACATCAGGTACAATAGGAGCCAATGGTTTAATTATGTCATTAATCTTTCTAAGATCCTGTGTCAATCGCCAGGAACCATTCGCTTTTCTTATTGGATTGATCGGTGTATTGTAGGGTGAGTGAGTCTTGATCAGAATGCCTTGTGCCAGCAAATTTTCTATAATAGGCCGAATCCCATCGATTTTTTCTTTGGAGAGAGGATATTGTTTACAATAAACTGGTGTGTGTCTGGTCAGAGTAGCCGCATAAGGGCAGACATCTATGAGGCCCGCATCATCCTTATGCTCCGCCCACAAGCGAGGGTTGACATCCCCTTTTTCCGGTAAGGCTGCAGTTGCAGCCTCAGCCTCAGTGGTCGCACTTCCTGTCTCAACAGTCAGAGAATAGACAGAAGGAAACATGAGTTGCAGAGAATTATTCTGAAATGTAATATGAGCACCCAATTTATGCAGCAAATCTCTACCCAAAAGGCAAAATGGAGCATCAGGTATTATTGCAAATGCGTGCATCTTAAACAAAGAAGGATTGTCTTAAGAAGTTACCGATAAAGTTGGTGTCTTTAACAAAACGTTACAGGGGACATCGGAAATCCATGATGTTTCTGCAAGCATTCGCGAAGTGTCCCGCCCCCCCCCCCCCCCCCCCCCAATGCCACAATAATAAGACTTTCATCCCTGTTTTGACAACAGTATTAATCAGCATCATTGCGGTAAGTGTCCCTCGGGAGGCCTCAAAAGCCCCCGCGGTGGAAAGCTCACGCAGTCTCCGAGACAAAGCGTCAACAGAAATATCTGTTATATTCGAAGTTGTCAAACGAACCAATTGTGCGATTTCTGTTTGCATGTTATTCAAAAACGTATTGACAAACAAAGGAGAATGTTGATCTAATGGAATGGCAGATTCTTCAGTCCAAGCATGCTTAAATCGATTGAAAAATGCAACAGGATTTTCGCCCGCTTTCTGTTTCGTGTTTGCAGCATGCGACAAATCTTGCTTAGCTGAAGACAATTTCACCAGAAAAGCAGTCAATTGTCTGAAAAATTCTTTTAGCTTTTCCACATCAGCCCAAATCCACGCATCATCTTCATCGTCCTCCGAATCAACTATTTGCATTGTTCGGAAAGATTTTGGTTGTGACAGATCTAATGGTTTATCACCTTTTTGATAAAGCACCATGGCGAGATGGCTGCGCATCCCATTTAGGACTCAAAACATCAATCTCTGCAATCAATTCTTCCTCTGTAATTTCTGGCGGCAGTGTTTTAGTCAAAATGAAGCGATAATCACGCCCAGTCAATTGACTGTACGCAGTTAAACGCTTCAATACAGACACATATTGATGCGGACACCGTAAAGGATCTGGCAAATCTTTAGCAATCGCGACAGCATCCGACACTGCCAGTGGGGTTATCTTAAACCCGTCTGGAATCTGCACAAAGGGGTATAAATCAGTCGCAATAGGTGTACAGACGATTAGGGGTTAATTTTTCTTGTTCAGGCTTTCCAACAGTATCATACCGAGGCGGAGCCGAGCTGGGAGAGTCAACATGGGACATTAGAAAAAAAAGATTTTTTATCAGTCGTTTTAACCTGATCTGGCCCTTTATCTTTGAACGAGCCATCACGAGGAAACGGATCTAATTGTACTTTGCCTTCTGACCAACCAGCCAAATTACTCAAATACGGTTCAGTATTAAACCCTTTATTGTTTCTGTACATCCAATCCCTTGGCAACTCGCCAAGAATAGGTTTCGAGATCGTCTGCCCCAATGGAGATCAAAGATGTCTCGTCAATTTAAGTGCACTTTTCACAATTTATAGAATGGCCAAACAAAACACAAAATAGAGACCGCGGTCTTATATTAACTTTTTGATATTTTTGGCCAAAAGAAAACTTTCAATTCTGTATTATTCATGAAATCACTTAAGAGACCGAGAACCCTTCACGGCAAGAGTGAGCAATTATAAATTTAACCACTAGCTATTTTTTTCTCTTGTAAATCGTAGTGTAGGTTCTTGACCCCAACACACAATATATATTTTGTTGGCTAGATTTCACAAATACTTTGTAACCCCCCAGGACGCCGAACAAGACCCTGGTATCATGGTAACCCGATACATTTACAACATTGTGGAATGCGAGCAGACTCTCAGCTGCATTA
Organism: Sinocyclocheilus anophthalmus; assembly: GCA_018155175.1. NCBI lineage: Eukaryota > Metazoa > Chordata > Actinopteri > Cypriniformes > Cyprinidae > Sinocyclocheilus > Sinocyclocheilus anophthalmus. The sequence goes on from JADLZN010004847.1 coordinate 51,302, forward strand.
TCCAGAAGCAAGAGGCACAAATGCACAATAGAAATGGACTTTTCTACTAATTAATTAATAGGAAAACCTTCTTTGAATGAACACCCATTTTCTTCAGGCCATTGTGTATATTATTGCTGTGTTGAATTTAATCTGTTGTATTATAGACTATATTTATTCATGCTTACGATAAACCACTAATTCATATAACCTTACAAATACCATGTTTAGTATCTATGAATTCATATTCGGATGATCTAACTGAGAGTGCATATTACATGATATACCTCAGCAACATATGGATGCTCTAAGAATCATTATTAATTTCGCATCAACACCCAAGTGAATTTAAATATGCAAATACCATGCTTACGAGACAAAGGGCTATAAAAACGCAGAACTCCCACTTGAGATTCCGGACTTCCACATTGGGCAAGCCCATCTTGAGAGGCGGGAATCTCTGCAGGCTTTAAAAGGCCAAACTCCATGTGACCCGCCCCAGTCGGTAGTTCGGTCAGATGCTAAGATGAAGATATGAGAAAACGCTTCAGGATACCAAGCTTGTCTGCCAGGATTTCTTCGGCCCTAGTATTCCATTCATCAAGTGACCCACTGACTCCAACGGTGTATTTTCACGACCCGAATTCAGCAAAGATACGGGAAGCAGTTTAAGATTTGCATAGGAATCTCTTTCAGGACGCGAGATCGTAAGTATCAAACTTATCTTATTAATGATACATTAGTATCAGTTACACCTTTTGTAAACAAGGGTGTTTGAACTCAGAATTGAGTATCCAGGAAGGCTTTGATCTGTGAATATACATGAAAGTGTTCCAGAAAATACATCTTATGCCTCTTCTATGCTTGAGTTACATTGAAACCCGTCCTATACAAACTGATGTGGTGTTGCTTGTGTGTGTATGTGTATGTTAGGACCGGCGTAATGTGTGTATGGTAAGATGTTTGACTAGTTTAAGTGTTTATGTAGTTATAAAACCTTACTTGTATCACACTTGAAGTTGTTCATCGTTTGCTCATAACTGGAATCACTTAATCATGCAGATTCATGCAACAAGCTTTTGTAGAATTGTACAGTAAAAAAGTTATTTCCCTTAACCAGGAAATAAACGTTCTTAGAATTGACAAGACAGTTGACCCTGAGTGGTCAGCTAAAGATCTACAGTGGATCTAAAATATGAATAGTTAATATAACTAGTTATGGTTAATTATTCAAATTTCCCATGAGCTGATTCGCTACAGATTTGGTGGAGAGAATGCGGGCAGATAAAACGAAAGTTATGAGGTTAAACACTGTCAACTTAAAAGTGTGTGCGTGATAGTCCAGGTTAAAATAGGTTGTGACTTGAGATGCCCTGTTGTGTCCCTATTTGCATGTTTGTTTAGATGCAGATAAAGTGGGGGTTTGAATTGGTACCGCTATTAGAATTGTGAGAGTCTTTNCTCCCACATCTAAAATGTGAGGAAAACAGATTGACGCCAAATATGACACAATCAAATTGCAAACGAGAATACATTCAATTTCTCTTACAGACAGGAATAAAAATAAAAGTTCTTACCTGTCTTTTTTAGAAATTCCCGGAAGGACGAGCCCCCATTTTTTAATAAAGAATAACAATTTGGTCCCTCTGTAATTTCTCTTTGCCACCTTGAAGAATTCTCTGTTACTTTAAAGTGTAAATAAACGGCCGGGAAGTAAGGAAACACACAGTCCATGTATTCTCAATGCTTCAATTTATTCACAGAAATACAGATTTTATATAGGCATGTCGAGGGGAGTTTTCATCCTCTTAACCAATGAGGATATGAATAACATACACGTAGGATCTTTGGCCAAAAACATGTGTTTATATAAAATGGCCACATGTACAGAAAAACTTGGACATATTAGGAATAGACTTTTGCGGAGAATGCTGAACTGTCTTCAGAGTTTTTCTCGAACTCCTTTACCCTTGTAGTCATAACATTCATGTCTTTATTGGGGCCTTTAAATCAATAGAAGCTAATGTATACATTTAAGCATTCATACCTCGCATATGAGTAAGACATGGAAAACATAATAATCACGATAGAGAGATGGATACCGAAGTAGGAATTTCAGAGAGAGCGTTGTATATATAATGAGAGAGAGTGAGAAAAGGAGGGGTAACCTGTCTGGACTCAACGAAAGACAGAGAGTGTTTTCTAACGCTATACCGATCTGGTCTGATACGTACTGGATTTCCGGGTTACTGCAGTGACCCTCTTATCTTGATACAGGACCTGTATCCTGGTGGCTCGTGCCCCGAATAAAGAAACCGACTAATATAGCATAGATGCCATTCTTTTCTAGCGATGTAAGCAAGTATCATCGGGTTGTTATGGAATTGTTCTCGGTCCGGTTTGAACCTAATTAATGCAGCCTAAAAATTTACGGATTTAAATATTAGAAATGTGTTAGTGTGTTATGTGTAAACCAGGTTAAAGAGATGGGTCTTTAATCTAGATTTAAACTGACAGAGTGTGTCTGCCTCCCGAACAATGTAAGGTATGTTATTCCAGAGTTTGGGCGCTAAATAACAAAAAAGGATCAAAGGACTAATTTTGATATTCTAGGTATTATCAAATTGCCAGAGTTTTGAGAACGCAGCGGACGTGGAGGACTATAATGCAATAAAAGCTTGTTCAAATACTGAGGTGCTAAACCATTCAGGGTTTTATAAGTAATTAGCAAGATTTTAAAATTTATACGATGTTTAATAGGTAGCCAGTTTAGTGTTGACAGAACCGGGCTAATATGTCATACTTCCTGGTTCTAGTAAGAACTATAGCTGCTGCATTTTGGACCAGCTGGAGTTTGTTTATTAAGCGTGCAGAACAACCACCCAATAAAGCATTACAATAATCTAACCTTGACGTCATGAACGCATGGATTAACATTTCTGCATTTGACATTGAGAGCATAGGTCGTAATTTAGATATATTTTTGAGATGGAAAAATGCAGTTTTACAAATGCTAGAAACGTGTCTTTCTAAGGAAAGATTGCCATCATATACTGTAGCATACCTAGGTTCCTAACTGCGTCTAAACAACATAACATCACAATACATGAGGGCAAATGATATTTGATATTAGAGAAACAGGAAATGGAGCTATGAAAAGCAGTCAGTTAACCACCTGAGTGAAACCAGGTGAAACTTCTATGGAGGTTACACATCCAGGGAGTCAGTGAGCCAATGGTAACAATGGTCTTCTAGCAGGGTGTTTTGCATATTAGAGTGTGCTGGATAATTTGACCAGTGTTGTTTGTTATTACTGTGATCTCATGTCAATGACAAGTTGCTGGAGATGAGAGGTCCTTGCCATGTCCATTTTGATTTCATATGGTGCTTTTCCACTGCATGGTACGGCTCGGTTCGGCTCGGTTTGCGTTTCCACTGCCGTTTAGTACCGCTTTAGAGTGGGCGGGATTATAGACATGTCGTTATAGTTGCGCCGCCTCTATTGCCGTGACTCCTAAAAAACGTTTTCATTCCAAGTCGCCCCATCAAGCTCTCTCTGGATCTGCTCCTCTGCTATCAACGAGAGGAACATCTGTACTTCCTCAATAGACCACAAATCAACCATTATTTTGTTGTTTAAAAAAAGGTGCGAAAACTGTTGCATTCATTCAAAAAAAGTTTGATCCTCGCTGGCTGTGCTGATTTAATATAGCGGGTGTTGTGTCTCGTGTTCAATGGTGCAGGTAGTGGCGATTCTCTCCGCAAATTATGTTCAGCAGGTTTACCCGTCACATTTTGGTAAACAGTACGGCTCGCTTGGAACCCATCACAAGAAAGGTGGTACTGAAAAAAGTCCCAGTACCATGTACTTACACAGTGTAAAACCCCCAAAAGTGACCGGGCTTGTACCTTAAACCCATGCTGTACCATGCAGTGGAAAAGCACCAATAGTGACCTTAAGGTCAGGATTAGGGATCAGGTTCAGGGTTAATTACAATAACTGTAATTACAATAACTGATAATACAGGGTGACCACAAGTCCTCTTTTCCCCCGCAGTCCTCTTTGTTGGCCTAAAAACCTGCCGGGATTACTTAACGCTCAAAATTAGTTGTCTGTTTTACTTATCTCGCCTCCTGCTGAATCTCTTACCATTTGCCGCCTGCTGCTCCCGCAACATTTTTTCGCCCCACGATTTTCGTGTCCCACTTTTAAATATTCTAATATTGTATATAATTTTGGCGTTTCAGGGAGCCGCTCTCACGGATGCGGTGTATTTACTGTAAATCTCTTTTGAATGAGCGTTCACGCTGTTCACTTCACTTTCGGTTTCACGATCACACGCACTCTGTGTGAAGGGAGCACATCTTACAAGATCAGATATTTGGCAATGATCTCAGGATCTGTTTGAGCAGCAAACTCCAGCTGGTCTTGTCATCTCTCTCCTTATTTCTCAACCTAGATCAATCACCTCTTACTCCGCGCACTCTTCTTGATGGAATTGGGCTGCTTTTAAACTGTTGCCATGGGTTTATTTTCCCAAGTGGGTTAAAGGTTTGAAATATTGCATAAATTACATTTTGCCTTTCTCCTATGAAAAACTTTCACTGACTTTTACTCAACTGTTTCCCTCCTGGTGGAATGACCTGCCCAGCTCAATCCAAGCAGCTGAGTCCTTAATAGTTTTCAAGAAACAGCTGAAAACACATCTCTTTCATCTTCATTTGTCCCTCTAACTCTCTAACTCTAACACTCTCTATTCTAATGCTACTTCTAATTTTGTCTGCTTGTTTTTTTTTATTAAAAAACTTGACATTTGCACTCTCTATTCTATTTCTGTTCTACTTGTTTAATTTATAAAGAAAGAAGAGCCTCTAAATCTAGCATTCTCTATTCTTTCTACTTATTTTATTTTTATTTAAAAATGACCCTCTAACACTAGCATTCCCTATTCTTTTTCTATACTGTGTACTTGTTTTCTTTAAAAACAAAACAAGCAAACAAACACACAAAAAACCTTGCTACGTATACTTTTAGGTGAAACCCGACCCCCCACTGTCCTCTTTTTGGAAAACTAAAATATGAATAAATATTGTCACCCTACGTAATTAGTACATAATTGCAACATGTAGAACAGGACTGTAAAATAAAGTGCTATGAAGGGACCTGACTGAAACAGACCCTAATAATAATTTGACTGTGTCTGCTTTGGTCTCTTACCAGGCCTCCTTTCCCATTTCCCTGGCTCCTTGTATGGCTTCTGATGAGTACAATCCGGTAATTCTTGTGAACCTATTGTACATTAAGTTATTTTTGTCTGCATTGTGAAAGTGTGAAATCATAATAATGAGACATGGTGTGGTCATGATAATACCAGCATATTTCATCTATTTGTCTTCAGGTGTCCCTCAGACAGAAGTCAAAGAAGAAGAATTTTAGAGGTTTGTATCACATAACATAAACCACACAAGTTATGGTCATATGTGTCATCATTTCTGTTTTATTGTTGTATTTGTACATTTGTTCTTATAGGAAGTCCAAGAATGAGCAGAAGGAGAGTTTCAGTGAAAGATTTGGACCCAGTGGACCATCAGGGCTGGCTTTATAGGAAGAAAGAGGGGAAGGGATTTCTGGGTATTAAGTGGAAAAAGTATTGGTTCGTGCTAAAGAAAACCTCTCTGTACTGGTACACAAATCAAGTGGTGAGTCATCTGATTTCTGAATTCAGTTTCATTATATGTGTCTTCCTCTTTTCACGCTGTTTTCCCTATTATTGAATATCATTTATAAAGGTTAGCACAGCATCATATACATATATACAGTATGTACAACTTTAGTGTTTTTGTGTTTTTCCAGGCTGAAAAAGCAGAAGGCTTTATAAATTTGACTGATTTTGTAATTGACCGGGCGATGGAATGTAAGAAAAAATAGTAAGTGTCATTTTCATACCTGTTAATTCTTTACAAAGTACAAAGTTGTTTGTTTTCCAAATGCAAGGGCCTTGAAGCGGAATATACTCATCATCATGATAATTACAAATATTTTTCAACTGAACAATCCTTCACACTCTTTTTGTTTCTCACAGTGCGATCAAAGCTTGCCACCACAAAGTCATGATGTTTCACTTTGCAGCAGACAGCAATGAGGACATGAACTTGTAAGCCAATTGACATCTCATTCTGACAAAGCAAAAAAAAAACATAATCTGTTTAGCAATATCCATAGTTGTATTTACAGTAGTCACAGTAGTGGTTTGTATAAACTGTTGATATAGATTGTTAACGCATTCAGTTGCTTTTAAGAAATAATATGTGTAATTATTGGATTTGCCTATTTGTGTGGATGTCTCACAAATATGTGGTGCAAGTGGCTCTACTCCAAGTCTCTTCCGATGACAGAGGTTTTCACTCTCTCTCAAGGTTCGCCCAGATGCCCTGCTGAGAAAATTAATTTCAGTCGCTTATACACACGTCTTGTTCTATAGGTCATTACCCAAAATTCATGACGTTAAGTGAGGGTCGGAACATAAATTACCTGGTAAATTGAGAGTTTTTCATTTGGGCTCAGCCCCTGTTTCCCCTTGGTGGTTTGGTCCTCAGATTTGGAGGTCCTGAGCCTCGTCCCCACTGCTTCACACTAGTTTTCAAACCATTTCAGTAAGTCTTGATTGTCCATTGATTGACATTTTTCCAACTGGATGGATTCTCCTTTTTTCAGAACTGTGGCATAGGCTTTTGCAGGTAGGGTAGGCTGAGAAGTGTGATCCCTTGATAATTAGAACACACCCTTCAGTTCCATTTTTTTATATTTTGGACAGGTCCCACTCTAATTATATGTCTCCAGCCTCCCTCGGGATGAAGGAATAGCTCCTCCAGAGGTGGGAGTTAAATATTTACCGGTCAGGGTCCTCTGCCAAATGTTCCCTGTTCACTTGCAAAAGGTGTTTCCCAGGTCAGTCAGTCATCTTATCCAACTCACCACCAGGTGGTGATCAGTTGACAACACTTTCCAGAGAGCCATCCAGGGTCTCTAAGAAGGTCAGATACTCTGAAATGTGCATAAGCACAGAACACATTGAGAGTCAGAGTCTTCTCTCTGTGACACAAAGTCACACTGAGCCGACCCTCTCGGGCTAAACTAGGCTAAACTCCAAAAATGTTGCACCAAGTCGGGACTTGTTTCTCAACCTGGATGACTCCAGAGAAGGACAGAGTCCAAACACAGTATCAAAAGGTATCGCATTATCCTGTGTGTGTGGGATTCCCCTGGAAGATGGCCCGACAAGGTCCCACATTATTCTTTCGAGCCCAACTGGGCCCCATTCACATAGGGCCCCCGTATCCCTCTCTCTTCCTTTGTCTGGCCTTTTACCTGGGACCAATTTTGGTCAATTGCAGAGGGAGACTCTACCAGGAGCTGGTAGCTATGGACAACACAACTCCCAGGGAGTTCTTGTTTGTACAAATGGCAAACATAGTTGATATTTAATACTTAGATTTTTGATTATAATGAAAGGTGATGTAAGCGGTTACTATGTCATTACTACAAAAGCTATGATAAATATCAATGAAATATGTGTCATGAGAAATCAAATTGGTTTCTGACAGTTCAAGACTCAAAACTGCAAAGAGCAGCATGTATGATTGTTTCTGACATTTTGCACATCTGGATTTACTGACATTGAGTTGACTGACATATCTTTGTGGTTTCTTTAGAGAATGCATGTGATTGAATGTAGCAGATGGAAACTTAAAAATTAATAAATACATTTAATCAATAAAGAATGGTGCTCGACAGTAACCAAGTGTATAAAAGCATTAATTTTGACAGTCATTATGTTTAATTGTTGGTAATGTGTTCTAATGTTTTGTGATTTCAGATGGCTGAATAAACTTGGTCTGGCATCTATTCAGTATGAACCCACAGAGGCTCATACAGCTGGTAAGTTGTGTGAGTTAGTGTACTAGTGTTACAAGTATTCGTTACAATATTCATCTATTTACATTTATTTATTGCATTTTTGTTTTTCTAATGCACAGAATGCTACAGTGAGGCCAGTGATCACGAGGAGTCCACTGACACGCCTCCACCGCCATATTCTGAGCACCACACCCAAGCTGTAGCAAATGCCAGTGGTCCATCGGCCACTGTGCATCAGGCAAGTTCACAGATGCATAGTGTATGTGGCCTTGTCCTCATGCCAAAGGCCTGTCCATATATTATTTGGAAACCTCAAGTTTCGGACTGTTTTTACATTGGTTGCATTCACACAGCAGCAGAATATGATTGTCAGTTGTGTTTAAAGTGGTAAATATGACTGTTTACACACAGCTTGGTTGTAAAAGAGCGTGACAACTGTGTTCTATCACTAAACTGACTCCTTTAAATTTTCAGGATGCACAACATCATTTTGAGAGCATGTTTAGTAAACAGTAATCAGTTTTTTTGTACTAGTGGTCTGTCATTTCATAAAGCATCGTAGCTGTCAATGAGGTTAATGGTGTAATTCATACCTATTTTGAGAATTAAAAGGGGGCTTTATAAAACAAAGCCTAGAACAGGGGTTCTCAACTCTGGCCCTCAAGATCCGCTTTCCTACAGAGTCTAGCTCCAGCCTTGATCAAACTCACCTGCCTGTAAATTTCTAGTTATCTTAAATACCTTGGTTAGCTTGTTCAGGTGTTTTTTGATTAGGGAACTATGTTGGAAATTTTTTATACATTTGCCACCTGACATATTATAACAGAGTATGCCATTATCCCTCCCTCACTCAGTGGTATCTTCTCCATTTAGGGAAGCCTTCCTCCTCCATATTCCTCCCCTGTTCCTAGTGAAGCCACTGGAACCCTCTCCTCCCCCGTCAGTACAATGACCTCCCACAGCTCTGTCTCATCTCTGGCCAAGCATAGACGGTCTTGGCTAGACCTTGTCTCCCAGGCAACCCCTACTGCTGGTGAAACTGTGGTCTGCTCTGCTGTGGTCCATACAATGAGCACCTCAATAAAGGAAACCTCACAACATCATGAAGCCACAGCTCAATCTCAAGACCCCCTTGGATGCTCATCTAGCACATCACCTATGGCAATATCCACAGAGCCAGAGGAACCAGAAACACAGCTGATCTCAACTGACACCAGACAAGAAAGTAAGCAAGTTGGGGGGCCATTTTAACATCCGATTTATGCATAGGGAATTACATTGTTCAGCCAGTGACATGACTGCTGATCAATTTGGAGCATATTAGAAGTGTATGTTATAGGTCTATCAACCTATCAAAACTTTTGTAAAAGGTTTGATTGCTTAGGTTAAACATCAGTCTTGCTATAAAATGTATAATTTTTTAATAGTTCTAGATGGACAGGAAGGAACTGATGATGAGATGGAAAGATTGTACTTACATTTGAAAAGAGCGAGTTTGTCTCCAATGGGTGAGCGGAAGCCATCATCAAAATGGGAATTACGAGCCTCATTTATAAAGCGTTCCAAAAACCAGACACTCAATGAGAAGATACATCACATCAGAACCCTCAACAGCACTCTAAAGGTTAGACGTTCAGATGAACCTTTTCTAACATATGAAAAAAATAATTGTCTTACAATTTTATCTCAGTATTTATTTATCATATCATGAAAACCAAATGCACTCACAAGTACTGCTGATTAAAAAATATACCCACTAGTGTTGTCACAAATTTGTAGCCAATATCTACCAGCTAAATTATGACAATACCACTCAAGTTATTTGGATGTCTTGTTTCTTACACAAGAGGCTGAATGTCATGACTATTCTGTTGTTTTGTTAATTCTTCACAGTTTACACTTAGATATCAAAGCACTATTACTTTGAATATTATCATATTTTAAAAAACACTTCAGTCATGACAATTCTTCTGCACAAATATACATACAGAAACTCATCATATGCAGGCAAATTGTGTGCCAAATGACAAGGAGGTTCTCAGAAAATGTCTCGGGTTTCGCATGTAACCATGGTTCTAGGAGATGGACCGAGACACTGCGTCCTCTAGTGGACACTATGGGGAATGCCATCAGCATGACCGGTGTCTGAAGCACATGCAAAAACACTCCAATCCATTGGACCGTGCAGCCCCTGACGTCATTAGCGGCACACCCGAAGTATAAGAGGGTTCCCCTTCAAGGGAACTCGCACTGTGTCCTCTACTGGACACTATAGGGAATGAAATACCCACTAATGCCCTCGGTGCATTGCCTGTCCACTTGGTGAGAGAGACCAAAAGTAGTGGCAAACATACACTGATTAAAAAGGGGGGGGGGGCACGCCAATGACACCTGGACAGCTAAAATAACTTGGGGGAGATGGGGAACCCAACCAACACTAATATTTAAGGTGGGACATCCCATTCAGCCAAGTTGGGAGCACAACTGTCCTCAAACAGCTATGTTCCTAAAGGCAATGAGCCATCTACTTGAACCCCTAATGCAGGGTAGACAGACCAAAGCATGTGGGATTGCGGGGGACCACCTGCTTGAGAATACCCTGAAATCAGGAAAGGCAGCCTAGCATATAAAAAGGAACCTCAGGGGGACGGCCTACTTAAAGCCCTAGAAAGCGGGGAGGCAGCCCAACCCTCCTACCAGAAATATTAGGTAGGGAAAGAGCTTACAACTCATGGGGGAGATCTTATCAGAGGAAACGAGCCTCAGCCGGTACTAGAGGTCTACACGGGTCCAAAAATTCGTACCCGAACCTGAAGAGACCCGTAAATGTGCTACACTGAACCGACCCAGACCCGTCTATTATTTTGAAAGTTGGACCCGGGCCCGTGCAGAACCGAGAAATGTCAAAAATGTACTACCCGGAACTGACACAGACCGTCAATTATTTGAAAGATGGACCAGAATCCGGCCGGTAAGACACAGACCCGACTGAACCCAATCGGCACATATTCCACAGCAAATTGAAAAAAGTCAATAAACAAGTTGCGAAAATTAAACTTCTTGTCTTACCTAATGTAAGAAGCCTTCACCCTTGTACCTGACTGTGATGCACACAATCCTATTTGCCAAGAAATTTCCATCCGTGTTATTCCTCTTGCCAATTGAAATGCGTAATCCACTCATTATTCCAGTTTCAAAAGTCCACTTACTGTCACGGTGATGGATGACAAATGCGACTTTGCAGTTTTGCATTTTTTTGTATCTCGAGTCAACTTGCATAATAAATTAGACTGTTTGCCCATTTGGATTATAATAACGATTGCTCGTCTAGTGCCATGGCTGCTGACGTTAGCTTTACTTATTTGCTATCATCTCTGTGCTCTCTGAGCCGAGTCTGAGTAAAACATTTTTGATATAACAACAAGACGGTTCATTCATAATATTATTTTAAAAAATAATCAATAACTCGCATTACTCATGAAGGTATCCATTATCACCGTGCGTGTGCATTAACTCCGCCCACCCTGCTTCTGATGATGTCGCTCGTGTTTTTTTTGTTTTTTTTCACCTTATTTCAAATTACCGACTCACACTTTTCTCATCCTAATTTTACAAGTTGAAAGTTACAAAACAACACACTCATAGCGCTGACTGACTCTGATAACGGCCGGGTGTTCTCTGAGTCCGATCGACTCGGGTATTACACACAATGTTAAACAGACCCGGGACCCGAAGTAATAGATTGGGACCCGACCCGGACCCGGCTGACCATTTAAAATATAGCCCCGAACCCGTATAGATCCCGGGTTGGGTCCTGGGTCCTCCGTATAGACCTCTAGCCGGTACCTCTTTGACAAAAATTTTAAAAGAAATTGGACCTATGGTGGACCGTCTACTTAAAAACATCTAATTATAAAGTAAATAGCCCAAACCAAAGAGCAGCTCGTCAAAGTGAAACTATCCTCAGACATTTACCATCTCTGAAGAGGCTGCTTTGTGTGGACCGCTTACTACCCTATGATACAGGGGAGGCACCCCCAACTAGAAGACCATACGAGAGCTCAATCCAAGGAACCAAAAGAGAGGGACCACCCACTTAAAGCCCCTAGTAACAGGGAGAGGGGAACAGTTCTTAAACAAGTGCATCTTTAATAAACTTCCACTTAAGAGAGGTAGCAAGAGGGGCTTGAATGCAAACATTCTACTCCTCTACTATGTCAGGAACCATAGCAGATATCATTTCTGTCATTTCTGTTTTTTGTTTGCATCAAAGAAGTCTTTTAAATGTGTGGTCACACGTTCTACACTGTACACACATCAATGCCATGTCCTACATCAGTGCCACATCAAGAAGTTTTGTTTATTTTGTTTTAGAGATAAACTGTTTCAGCAGTTTAATTTGTGTTTTAAGAATTTGTGTGCACTCTAAATGAACCCATATCCCTCTAAAGTGAACAGATTGTGAAGGTATTGAGATTTTGCAGATCTCGTGGGAGTCAATGCAAAATGCAAATCTCGTGGGATCCGGTGGGTTTTTTCATTGCAGCAAAAGTGGGCACTCAAAAATGTAACGAATGATGGAGTCAACAAATGAAGTAGAGAAGAAAATTAAAGCAGGTATTTTCTTTACAAAACCAAAACAAGTCCAACATTTGGAAACAATGGAATTAAAAGTGAGAGTGGGGCACAACACTTTTTGGCTTTCTTGTTTTCTGTAAATACACACACATACATGTATATATATTTAAGAAAAATATGTTTTGTTTATACATTTAAAATATTTATATATAATATAAATTATATATATATATATATATATAAATATATTATATATATATGCAGGTATATATACATAAAATATATACACAGTACACACCCATATATTGCGTAAACAAAAACTTTTATTTTGGATGCGATTAATTGCGATTAATCATTTGACAGCACTAATAAATATAATAACATGAAGATTTGAAAAGACAAAGCTTTTTTTGTATATTTCAGCACAAACACACATCGCTAGACACATCAAGTGAACACATCAAGTTAAGATTTATAATTAATATTCGGCTGAAATGTTGCAAGGATATGTAACAGAACAATGTGTTTAAAGAGCATAAAAAATTATATCAAAAAGATATGGGTCTTGCCTGTTGTTGATTAATACAAGCGGTGACGTTCTACAATGATGTATGTTGACGTTGTACGTAGTTATATCACCAGAAATTGAGTGATCATCACTGACCCAATGTGTAATGAGCCAGGATCCTTATCAGTGCCAGGATTCGTGTACACGATATACTGATTCACGAGCTCAGGAGCTGTCACACTCTCACATCTAGACTTGTGCCGGTATTAAGGTAATTGCGCTATACTACGGTAATGAATATGCACGATATTGTTACTGGGCACTTCTAAAATAACCGTGAATAATTATAATTTACAAATATTAGAATTTGAATGCGTTTTAAGAATATTTTTCCCATCAACTGGTCAAAATGCACAACACCGCTGTACTCTGATGTAAACAAGCGCGGACGAGAAAGACATGGCGGAACATGGAGAGATGATCTGGTGAAAGCCCACTTTACTCTGACAGCAGATGGTGCTGAAACTGCCAGAGAAATAGAAAATAATAATAATAATAATAATAATAATAATTCATTTAAATGCAGCCGTTACACCGGAAACCCTGTAAACAAAGCAGCTGCACTACTTTCTGTTTCTGAATCGTGTTTAAATGATTTAAACAGACATTCAGATTTGTGTATTTGCTATGATGTTCATCACCGCGCCAAACACTTAAATATTTAGACTTAATAGGCTATATATTTTCAAACTTTTTTACATTTTAATCTGGACTACAACATGCTCTAGATATTGTTTGAAAGTGTTTTGATTCTTTATTGTTCGGTCACACTTTGCATTAGGGCTTCATTAGTTAACATTATTTAATTCATTAGTTAACATAAACTGCCAATGAAAAATTCTTCTGAACATTCATTAATCTTAGGTAATTACAATATTTAATAACACGTTGTTAAAATTGAAACTTGCAACTGTGTTATTTAATGAGCTAAAATGAACTAAGACTTGTATTTTTTAAAACAAAGATGAATAACTTCTGTAGCAAAAATGTAGCTATTGCTCATTGTTAATATTAATGCATTAACTAAGGTTAACTAAAGATCTTATTGTAAAGTGATACCTATCGGTCTTTATAGTTCTTTTGCACTTTAATCTGTGTAAAACTTTTAACTTTATACAATTTTCTGTATTGCTTTATTGCATTTAAATGTTCAGTTATTTTTGTTATAAGAAAAAAATTATTAAACCTGTTATACTGTATTATGACAGCACTTTTTTTAAAACTAAATGTCAATATCGTGATAATACCGTATACCGTGATAAAAGCATTAGCAATTAATCGCAAAATGAAAATTGTACGGCAGAGCCCTACTCAATCACATGGACTTTTGTTCGTTGGCACAATACTTGCTGCCTAATTGTCTGTCATCGTACAGATGTTGATTTGGCATTAAAATTAGGTTGTGTGTGTATGATCAACACTGTGTGATATGATATTTAAGGGCATGTGTGTTAACCTTTGTGTGTCGGGCCTCGTCTATGGTTACGTTGTGTTGCTTCACTCTTCAGTTCTTGGAGTCCCTGTGGCTGTTATTAAACTAATTTATTGACATCAAACATTATTCTTCATTGCGATTAATACTACCACACGGGGACAGAAGGACCAAACCAAAAAATCGTCTAGTGTTTTTGGTGGTGTTTTTTGTTTTTTTACTTTTTGAAATTTTTGTTTTTTGCACCATTGACAATCCTCCTTTCTGTTATATGCATTGAACAAGGGAACCACTCCCTCTTGGAACACCTGGAGGATTTCCGCTATTTATTACATTTATTTATCACCCTAACACCACCACAACAGTGCAATTGTCCAGGGGGGGTCCTCAGGGGAGCTTCGAGTGTACAGCCATTATTTGTCGCAAAGTGGTTTACTTCTATTTATGCATTAGTGAATCAAGCCAGTAACAATGCAGTTGTAAAAGCTTTAGATAGATAGATAGATAGATAATACTACATACACACCCAGACAATAGATTAGAAATCGGCTCTGTGCACAAGCGTACTGACGAACTTCCGCTGTTGCCAGAAGTCGTGATTCGCCTACTCATACTATGCCCTAAAAGTATGTACTCTTTTAAGATAAAGTACATACTTTTGAATATGTAGCAGAATAGTAGGCAAGCTTTGGGACATACTACTTCGTCATAACTGTGTCTTTAACAGACGCTCTGTTGCTTAGTTACATACAGTCATGACCAAAAGTTTTGGCAGTGACATACAGTGGGTACGGAAAGTATTCAGACCCCCTTAAATTTTTCACTCTTTGTTTTATTGCAGCCATTTGGTAAAATCATTTCAGTTATTTTTTTTCCTCAATGTACACACAGCACCCATATTGACAGAAAAACACAGAATTGTTGACATTTTTGCAGATTTATTAAAAAAGAAAAACTGAAATATCACATGGTCCTAAGTATTCAGACCCTTTGCTCAGTATTTAGTAGAAGCACCCTTTTGATCTAATACAGCCATGAGTCTTTTTGGGAAAGATGCAACAAGTTTTTCACACCTGGATTTGGGGATCCACTGCCATTCCTCCTTGCAGTTCCTCTCCAGTTCTGTCAGGTTGGATGGTAAATGTTGGGGGACAGCCATTTTTAGGTCTCTCCAGAGGTGCGCAATTGGGTTAAGTCAGGGCTCTGGCTAGGCCATTCAGAACAGTCACAGAGTTGTTGTGAAGCCACTCCTTCGTTATTTTAGCTGTGTGCTTAGTTTTCATCCAGGATATCCCTGTACTTGGCCGCATTCATCTTTCCCTCGATTGCAACCAGTCGTCCTGTCCCTGCGCTGAAAAACACCCCCACAGCATGATGCTGCACCACCATGCTTCACTGTTGGGACTGTATTTGACAGGTGATGAGCAATGCCTGGTTTTCGCCACACATACCGCTTAGAATTAAGGCCAAAAAAGTTCTATCTTGGTCTCATCAGACCAGAGATTCTTATTTCTCACCATCTCACAACTCCATTCGGGCTTTCATGTGTCTTGCACTGAGAACAGGCTTCCGTCGGGCCACTCTGCCATAAAACCCAGACTGGTGAAGGGCTGCAGTGATGGTTGACTTTCTAAACTTTCTCCCATCTCCCGACTGCATCTCTGGAGTTCAGCCACAGTGATCTTGGGTTCTTCTTTACCTCTCTCACCCAGGCTCTTCTCCCCCGATAGCTCAGTTTGCCGGACGGCCAGCTCTAGGATGGGTTCTGGTCGTCCCAAACGTCTTCATTTAAGGATTATGGAGGCCACTGTGCTCTAGGAACCTTAAGTGCAGCAGAAATTATTTTTGTAACCTTGGCCAGATCTGTGCCTTGCCATAATTCTGTCTCTGAGCTCTTCAGGCAGTTCCTTTGACCTAATGATTCTCATTTGCTCTGACATGCAATGTGAACTGTAAGGTCTTATATAGACAGGTGTCTGGCTTCTAATCAAGTCCAATCAGTATAATCATACACAGCTGGACTCAAATGAAGGTGTTAAACCATCTCAAGGATGATCAGAAGAAATGGACAGCACCTGAGTTAAATATATGAGTGTCACAGCAAAGGGTCTGAATACTTAGGACCATGTGATATTTCAGTTTTTCTTTTTTAATAAATTTGCAAAAATGTCAACAATTCTGTGTTTTTCTGTCAATATGGGGGGGCTGTGTGTACATTAATGAGGAAAACAATCATTAAAATTAATGATTTTAGCAAATGGCTGCAATATAACAAAGAGTGAAAAATTTAAGGGGGTCTGAATACTTTCCGTACCCACTGTAAATGTTGTGTTTTGCAAAGTTTGCTACCTCAGTATTTGTAGATAATTTTCCCACATGTTTCTATGGTATACTTAAAAATAATGATAAGCATATCATATGTTTTAAAAGCTTTTATTGGCAAAACATTTTTTTTGAGATGAGATGAGATGGGCAGTGGCAGTCCTGAAAGTGGAGAGCAGATCTCAAACTCCATCTCTGCAGCAAGAGAGGAGCCAGTGAGCCTGAATCTTGGGGTGGAAGCCTTGCCTCCACTGCCTGCATTGACCACATCTCCAGCCCGACCACCGACCCAGACCCGCAAGACCCGGGCCGCCTTTTCTGAGGAGCAGATGAATGCTCTGATCCACCGGTTTAATATCCAGATATACCTCACGCCCACAGAGAAGAAGACGCTTGCTGGAGCAACGGGTCTAATGTACAAACAGGTGAAAACGTGGTTTCAAAACCGTAGGATAAAACTCAAGAGGCATCAAAGAGACAGTAGTTGGATGACGGAGAGGTATGTCGTCAATGCCGTACCCAGCACACCAGTTCCTCACTCTCAGGTTCAAACTGAAACCCCTTGAGCAACCCAAGACTCCTACAGTAACCCTCAGGTGAGAGAGCCTGTGTTCAAGAGGAGTCCTCCACAAACGCTCTTCTACTCCAGCTACCCACAGCCACGCTCTCCTACCCAGGCCACCGCAAGACCCCCGGGAAACTGGCCTGTGCCCCCAGCTGTGATGCACTATGAGTTCCCCAGCCCTGCTAGCTGCATGCAAGCCCGTGATGGCAGCAATGCGGCCAACAAAGAAGGCAGCCCTGATCCATCCATATCTAGTGCCGCCCAGGGGACAGCGAAAGGAATAACTTTGCTGTGAGTCCGGCTGCTTGTGTATATTCACGGTCAGCCCTGCAGCCTGGCCGTTCACTGTATTTGTAAATATATATATATTTTTTTTTTTTTGCAACAAACTGTTGGATAATTTTAAGGCAGTGATGTCATGGGTTGCCAGTTGTGCAAAGGAGACCAAAAACAAATGCCCACTCCCTTGGTTGAAAAGCAACCTCACACATGGATGGTCTCAGGATGCTTCACTGTTGGCACGTCACAGGACCCATGTTAGCGTTCACCTTTTCTTCTCCGAACAATCGATTTTCCAGATGTCCCAAACAGTCGGAAGGGAGCTTCATCAGAGAAAATAACTTTGCACCAGTCTTCTGCTGTCCAATCCTTGTACTTCCTGCAGAATTTCAGTCTGCCCTTGACGTTTTTCTTGGAGATAAGTGGCTTCTTTGCTGCCCTTCTTGACACCAGGTCGTTGTCCAAAAGTCTTTGCCTCACTGTGCGTGCAGATGCTCTCACACCAACCTGCTGCCATTCCTGAGCAAGCTCTGCACTGGTGGTGACACGATTCTGTAGCTGACTCCTCAGGAGGAGACAGTCCTGGCACTTGCTGGACACTCTGGGACGTCCTGAAGACTTCTTCACTGCAGTTGAACCTCTCTCCTTGAAGTTTTTGATGATCTGGTAAATGGTTCTTTCAGGTGCAATATTCTTTGTAGCAATTTCCTTGCATGTGAGGCCACTTTGATGCAAAGCGATGATGGCTACACGTGTTTCTTTGGAGGTAACCATTGCTAACAAGAACACAATGATTGGAAGCACTTCTTCCCTCCTTTTATAGCAATCAGTCTGCTCTTACAATCTAATTAGTATGATAGTGATTAACCTGACTAGTACTCATTCACACTTTTACATGTGCTGCTGATATGATTAGTCAATGTTAGCTGGTGAAATTGAAATTTTGAAACAGTGAAATTTGTTTTTTGTGAAAAGTTTTTTTTTCTGGACAATAAAGCTTTTAGCAATTATTTAAAATGCATCTGATCACTCTACACAATAATCTAGAAACAATGTGAATGAACACCACAACAGCTTAAGCTGCAAACTTTGCAAAAAACTAAATTTATGTCACTGCCAAAACTTTTGGCCATGACTGTAATCCTGTCACCATTTACAAACGGCACGTCAATCATCTTGTCAAAGTTAACATTATCCATATTTTGTTTAATTTAATTTCCTACTGCATTGGAGAGAAATGAAGAGGCACGTTGATCTGCCAGTCACGGGTTTATCATGCTGAGAACTCTGCTCATATGTTTGCATAATGATGCATTTAAAAGTTAATGACCAAACGTATCATTATAAAGTTCACAGTGTTGCTGCAGATGAAATATAATGCGGATAACATTAAAAAAATATTTTTTCAGCAGGTTAGATATTGGTTATTTATCACTCAAACCCCTTTCTCTCCCTGTTGTGGTCTCGCATATCTGGCCATTTTTTTCGTTTTTGAACACTTTTTATGCGTGTTTGTAGTTCTAATCAAATCCTTGTCCACCGTGCAATGAGTTGTGGGCAATGTTAGCCGTTAGAGTGTGTACGGATTTGCACTTCGAATTTCTACCGGAAGCAATAAACCATCCGCTACCTTTGGAATACTAATTTCAATATACTACGATTTGGGACATACTAATTCTAATTTCGAATACTATTTAGGACAGATAGTATGCGAATTGGGACGCAGCATATGGAATACCCAAGATGTGTCACTCGTAAAGTTTTGAATGGGGAGAAATGCAACACTCAATATGGCCGCTCTATCTAAGGAAGCCCCGCCTTCTGAATAAAATAGCCAATCGCTAATTGGTAAAGTCAGCACGTCACTGCAGCTACTGTTCGAAGTTCCTGTTGCTATAGAAACAGTCAGCGTTCTGAGACGTGAGCTCAGGACTGCGCACACGCACTGGCTGGTCTAGCCTGAAAAATAAGCTTTTTTTACGCTATTTGAGCAAAAGAAACAACATTTATGAGACAGTTGTTGTCAGATTTCATTGGTGATTTCAAATATGAAATTTTATCTTAAGCATGGTGAACAGTTTTGGAGAATTTGCTGTTTCCCCATTCAAAGAGATAGGAGATGCACTTGCATGCCCGAGAGGCGTTTAAAAGACGTAGTCAAGTCCAGCTTTGTTGGTCCAATCAAGACAAGTCCAAGACCAGACTAGTCGAGACCGGAGTCAAGACGGTCAAAGAGGTTCGAGTCCAAGTCAAGTACAAGTCCAAAAGGTTCGAGTCCAAGTCAAGACCGAGTCCAAATGAGAGAAAAAAAAGGATCCTCTTCAAGACCACATACTTAACTATTGATAATGTATGTGATGCGAGAGACAGCATATCTCCTATTCTAAGAAAATTATTTTACATTATTATTTGTAATGATCTAAAAGCATGTGCAAAGTAACAACTCTTTAGGACTGGGGTCTCCTAACTAGATCCTTGAGGGCCAATGCCCTGCAGAGTTTAGCTTCAAATGGCCTTAACACACTTATCCTGTTATAGCAGACATATCCACTGATTTGTATTGATTTTGCCTTTCTAATAGTCCTACGCGATATGAGGAAATTCTGTTATGTGTGATAAAAGTGGAGTTTTTTTTTTTTGCAATGATGATTACTTGTGATAAATAAATGAATAATTAACTGTGCATATTAGGGCCAACAAATAAAACTAAATTTTTAGTTTTTACAGCGGTGAGCATTACAACCAATAACATAAGATTCCATTGAGTTTATTAATGCAAAAAACCATCGCGAAATCAAGCGTGTTGAGTGCTGAATTCTGCATTCTGGCGCCTAAATCCACCAACTCTGCTACTTCATAGCACGTTTCGGTGCCCATTGCTAAATAACATGTTCATAATGCAATGACAATGATTCACGATTCATCTTTCAGCCCTATTTCTAAACTCATATAAAGGTAGTCAGTAACACGTACAATTAAGGTGTCATTGTTAACATAGTAATGTATTACTACATGAACAAACAATTAACAATCTAGTGTAAATATTTATTTTTGTCTTTGTAACATTATTATAAATACAGGTGTTAATTCATGTTTTTCATGTTGTTCATAGTGCATATGTTAACAAAACACAACTTGTCATTGCATAATGCATTAGTGAATGCTGAAATTTAAAGTAGCTAATATTAATAAAATGCTGTAGATGGAAGTAGGTTGTAGGACGTAATAAAACACAATCTAACAGGTAGGAAAAGTAAATTAGAACGTCCGAAAACTTTCAAACGCTAGCAAGCGCAACCGTGGTGTCATGTGACAAGAAATCAAACATCAGCTTCTCCTTTCCATAAACAAAATTGAAAGCTAAGCCAGACGGAGACAACAGTGCTAATCGCTGTGCAAGGATAGCCATTAAATAAATTTAGTAGCATAGCTACTGCAAGTGATTTTTAGTGCTGCAAATCCGTTTATCCTTTCTTGAAACTTCCGCGTCTTCATGGAGAGGCAGGTCATAGTTGCTTAGCAACGGCAGACAACCACAGGAGAGCAAGCATAGAGCGCAGGCTACAGAGAAGGAGAAAGCGGCGTGCCTAGCGTTTTCCACGCGTTTTCAGGCGCGACATGCAAATGTGGTTTTGTTTTGAAGGAGAAAAAAGCATATTGCTGGACTCGGTCGAGACCAACGAGAACATTTGTCCGAGTGCAAACACCAACGAGTCCGAGACAAGTCCGAGTACAAACACCAACAAGTCCGAGACCATAGAAAACTGTCTCGAGTCTGGACTCGAGTACTACAGCCCTACGTTTCAAAGATGGCTGCTGAGTGACATGACTTGCCTTAAAGGGACTTTGATTGAGTCTAATGGGCTTCAGTATGTTTACATTTGAATTTTGACAGTTGAAGTTTGAATAGTCTTCACTCATTTGATCATTCCGTCAAGGTAACTATGGGATTTTTCAGTTTTGATTGACATTTTTTGGAAATCCATAAGTCTGAAGTTAGAAAAGATGCAGCAACCTGAGTCAGACCAGTCTGAAGATCTGACCTGAGTTTGTTAAGTCTAGCTTGAAAGCTCTAGGAGGAGTAGCGTATATAAATTTTAGTCTCAGAAAAAGAATAATAAGTTTAAATATAAATTTAGTAGGTTGGCTTTCTCAAGCCACCCTAATAAACACAACAAAGATGACAGCTTTGAGAAAACAAGCATCTGATCATAGCGATGTAGATATGTTCACAAGCTCTGCAGTTCAGAACTCCAGTCAAGTCAAGTCATGTAATTTATGTATCAATTTATACAATAGATTTCTTTAAAGCAAACATCTTTACAGTATTAAACATACACCATATCTGTATGAAAGTTCGTAAGGTGCAGTTCTTAAACTAGGTGACAACCGCTACAGATTGTCCAGGCAGAACAATAAATCACTTGGTCCATGTCCACAAAAAAAGATCCTTTACTGTTGTCTTTGATTCATACATCAGTATGGGTGTGGTTCTATAAATGAACAATAATAACAATAATGAATATACAGTGGGGCAAAAAAGTATTTAGTCAGTCACCAATTGTGCAAGTTCTCCCACTTAAAAAGATGAGAGAGGCCTGTAATTTTCATAGGTATACCTCAACTATGAGAGAGAAAATGAGAAAAGAAAATCCAGAAAATCAAATTTTAGGATTTTTAAAGAATTAATTGGTAAATTCCTCGGTAAAATAAGTATTTGGTCACCTACAAACAAGCAAGATTTCTGGCTCTCACAGTCCTGTAACTTCTTCTTTAAGAGGCTCCTCTGTCCTCCACTCGTTACCTGTATTAATGGCATCTGTTTGAACTCGTTATCCGTATAAAAGACACCTGTCCACAACCTAAAACAGTCACACTCCAAACTCCACCAAAGAGCTGTCAAAGGACACCAGAAAAAAAATTGTAGACCTGCACCAGGCTGGAAGACTGAATCTGCAATAGGTAAGCAGCTTGTGTGGTGTGAAGAAATCAACTGTGGGAGAAATTATTAGAAAATGGAAGACACACAAGACCACTGATAATCTCCCTCCATCTGGGGCTCAACGCAAGATCTCACCCCGTGGGGTCAAAATGATCACAAAGAACTGTGAGCAAAAATCCCAGAACACACAGGGGGACCTAGTGAATGACCTGCAGAAAGCTGGGACCAAAGTAACAAAGGCTACATTCAGTAACACACTGCGCCGCCAGGGACTAAAATCCTGCAGTGCCAGACATGTCCCCTGCTTAAGCCAGGACCTTCCAGGCCCGTCTGAAGTTTGCTAGAGAGCATTTGGCTGATCCAGAAGAGGATTGGGAGAATGACATATGGTCAGATGAAACCAAAATATAAAACTTTTTGGTAAAAACTCAACTTATCGTGTTTGGAGGAGAAAGAATGCTGAGTTGCATCCAAATAACACCATACCTACTGTGAAGCATGGGGGTGGAAACCATGCTTTGGGGCTGTTTTTCTGCAAATGTACCAGGACGACTGATCCGTGTAAACGGATGAAAGAATGAATGGGGCCATGTATCATGAGATTTTGAATGAAAACCTCCTTCCATCAGCAAGGGCATTGAAGATGAAACGTGGCTGGTTCTTTCAGCATGACAATGATCCCAAAAACACCACCCGGACAACGAAGGAGTGGCTTCGTAAGAAGAATTTCAAGGACCTGGAGGGGCCTAGCCAGTCTCCAGATCTCAACACCATAGAAAATCTTTGGAGGGAGTTGAAAATCCGTGTTGCCCAGCGACAGCCCCAAAACATTACTGCTCTAGAAGAGATCTGCATGGAGGAATGGGCCAAAATACCAGCAACAGTGTGTGAAGACTTACAGAAAACGTTGGACCTCTGTCATTGCCAACAAAGGGTATATAACAAAGTATTGAGTATTGAGATGAAATTTTGTTATTGACCAAATACTTATTTTCCAACATAATTTGCAAATAAATTCTTAAAAAAATCCTACAATGTGATATTCTGGATTTTTTTTTACATTTTGTCTCTCATAGTTGAGGTATATTTATGATGAAAATTACAGGCCTCTCTCTCTTTTTAAGTGGGAGAACTTGCACAATTGGTGGCTGACTAAATACTTTTTTTCCCCACTGTATATATACACAATTATGAGGCAGAAACAGTAATAACTGAACAATATAAAGTAATAATACAATAGCATACATATTTGTACATATTTATAAGTCCAGCAGGTGTAAATTTTCTCAGGTTTATACATATATTCACTTTAAAACAACTATCAAATAAAGCAGAATTAAATATTTCCACATAATATTAAAACAGCTGCATTCAAAGTCTTATTCAGCGTGTTTTATGCTGGAATGAATGCGTGATTGAGGTTACGTGCGCATTGACAACTTCAAAGAATTAGCGACCATTTAGTTTTGCAATATAACATAAAAGTAATTCAATCTAACAACAGATACACAAAAGAGTATTTAACTACTTACTTTTAAGATGTACGCACACAGTATGAACAAAAATCAGCGAGAAATTGGACCAGATCAGCACGATGATCAGTACAAACTGACGCAACTTCGATGCATGTCTGAACATGAACAGTCTTTGATTGACATTCAGTTCTGCTGATCCAAACCAATGAAATTACAGAAATAATAGGTGATTCAGAGATAATAAGTATTTTCTTAACTGCAATATAATAAATATCCAGTGGAGGGTGCCAGCGTCATTATTAAAGCTTGGCCTTTTGTACAGCCGCCCCCAAATTTGTTTATCAAATTTGTAAATAAAGAAAAGGCTTAGTCTTTGTTGGTGTCATCAGGTAGAGCAGGCAGTTTAATCAGACGAGCCACAGGCCTTGTGTAACTTTTGTCTTTGACATTCACTACAGCTGTCCGAACTCGCCCATCTTGTCCAGGAATGACTTTGGCTACTGTACCTATTTGCCACAGGGCTCTTGGTGCTTGTTGGTCCACAATCATCACGACTTCACCAGTTTGAAGGTTTTCAGATTATCTTTGCCATTTTTGTCGTTGTTGCAGGTCTGGAAGGTAATGCTGTATGAAACATTTCAAGAAGTTTTCAATTAGAATCTGGCTGTGACGCCATCTCTTACGACTGAGCATTTCTGATTCTGGGTAGACAACTTGTGGTAATGCAGAAGTTGGACGTCCCATGAGGAGGGAATTAGGTGTCACAGGGTCTATATCTGCTATGTCTGAGGAAACATATCCCAATGGCCTGGAGTTTAATATGCCCTCCACTTCCACAAGTACCGTGATCAGTACTTCCTCTGGCACGGATTGAGAACCAAGGGAGGTGCACAGTGCAGTCTTGATAGACCTAATCTCTCTCTCCCACGATCCTCCAAAATGCGGTGCATTTGGTGGGTTTAGACGGAAATGAATCTGTTGAGAAGCCAGATGCTCTTTCAAGGTTGGGTGAAGTGTATTGAAGGCATTCTGAAGTTCTGTGGTACCTCCCTTGAAGTTTGTACCATGATCAGAAAGCACTTCATATGGTTTCCCTCTGCGAGCTATGAACCTTCTTAACGACATAAGAAAGGCCGCTTTGGTAGTAAGGCACTTGTACAGTATTCCCCAGCGTTTTTCACATCTGCGTCCAAACTTAACCTGGAAGGGACCAAAACAATCAATGCCTGTCGAAATAGAAAGCTGGACGAAACAGTCTAAGATTAGACTGGGGAAGATCTGCCATCATGGGGATTTTTGGCTTCCCTCGCCATTTCTTACATTCAAAGAAGCTGCGCTGGTGTTTTTTCACTGCCTCTCTGCCTCTTATGATCCAATATTTCCGTCTCAGTTCTGCGAACACACGCTCGGGTCCTGGATGTAACAGGAGGTTATCGTAATGTTGAATCAGAAGCTTTACGAGAGGGTGAGCAGCATCTAAGACAATGGGGTGGACTGTGTTTGAGTCCAAGTGGTTACATCTGCGGAGGCGTCCACCTACTCTGACTAATTTGGCTTGGTGATCATACTCTGGGGCAAGAGTTAGAAGATGACTAGAGTGAGATACAGGTTTACCTGACTGGAGTTGGGCTGTTTCTTCTGGGAAGTTTTCAATTTAAGCATTTCTCAGAAGGTTCTGTTCAGCTTCTGAATAGTCGTCAGCAGAGAGTTCACTTTTGTCCGCCGCCCCATGAAGGGAAATAGCAGTAGCCTTAATCAGATCTTGAAGTGAATTATATTGAGAGATATCAGGGATACCAGTTTGACTGGAGGATAATGCTCCACAGAAAGTAGAACTGCAGTGTTCTTGAATGTCATCGCATACAACATCAAGTGGCTGTTTAGGCCAACTACTAACTGGCTGAGTTAAGAACTGTGGACCTTGATTCCATCGGCTTTGCTCTGAGATTTTAAAGAGAGTGAGTCCTCTGGTAATGTCGTCGGCTGGGTTCAACTCTGAATTGATATAACGCCAGGCTTTTGGGTCTGTAAGGTCTTGTATCTCAGCCACACGCGTTCCGACAAACACTTTGTATGTGCATGAGTCCGACTGAAGCCAAGTCAATACAGTTGTGGAGTCAGTCCAGTATAGTTCTTGATCAATCTTGATGGTCAGTTCTTTTCTCAAAGTGGCAGCCAGCTGAGCACCAGTCAGGGCAGCACTGAGTTCGAGTCGTGGTATAGACTGTTGTCGTTTGGGTGCCACTCTCGATCTCGCAGCAACAAATGAAACTTGGGTCTCACCATGTTTATCACTTGTACTGATATATGCGACTGATCCATATGCACGTTCCGATGCATCACAGAATACATGAAGAGTGCATCTGCTAACTGATAGATCAGTATTTGATTTGGTGTAACATCTTGGGAATGTGACATGTGGTAGTTGCGACAGCTCACTTTGCCAGGTCAACCAAGCCTGAAGTAGATCTTTGGGAAGATCTGGGTCGTCCCATTCACGTTTCTTGTCCCATAAGTGCTGAATGATACTTTTGGCTCTTGTTGTGAATGGAATTAAGAAGCCTAATGGGTCATATTGGCTTGCAAGGGTTTTGTAAATGTTTCTCAATGTTGGTACAGAATTTTCTTGTTGTTTGTATCTGTAACCAAGAACATCTGAAGAGCACTGCCAGAGTCATTTCTTGTGGGTCTGCTCCACTTTGAGTGAACCAATGGTGACTGTTTGCAGATTTCAGCTCATCCGGGAGATGAGCGATTACTGATGGAGTGTTTGTGGCCCACTGCCTCAATTCAAAGCCACCCTCTGAAAGGAGTTTCTGCATCTTGGTTACAAGAGTCTGTCCTTCATCAGCTGATGGAAAACTCTGCAGCCAGTTGTCAACATAAACGTTGTGCTCTACTGAGGCATGCACATCCTCTTCTGCTTTGCTGTGATCATACACGTGTTTCTGCAAAGCAAATGTTGCGCAACAGGGGCTGCAGACTGTTCCAAAAGGCAATACCTGCCACTCATAAACAGTGGGGGCTCTTCTCTGGTCCAAGTTTCTCCAAAGGAAATGGAGAAAAGGTTTGCCCTCCTGCAGCAGACCCACCTGGTGGAACATTCCTTTTATATCGCTGCTAATAGCGATGCCATTTTCTCTGAAGCGCAGAAGTATTCCTAAGAGGGTTGGTCCAAGTGTAGGGCCAGGGAGGAGATTGTCATTTAGGCTTGTTCCTTTGTGCTTAAATGAGCAGTTGAAGACAATTCTGTGCTTTTCATTGTGTTGAACAATGTGATGTGGTATGTACCA
Organism: Sinocyclocheilus anophthalmus; assembly: GCA_018155175.1. NCBI lineage: Eukaryota > Metazoa > Chordata > Actinopteri > Cypriniformes > Cyprinidae > Sinocyclocheilus > Sinocyclocheilus anophthalmus. The sequence goes on from JADLZN010004847.1 coordinate 78,653, forward strand.
TGTGCGATGGCTTTTCTCTGTCTCCTCTGGTGTCAGCTTCGAGATGTAGCCAGCATTTTCAAGTTTCTGCACTTCATTAATGTACACTGATGCAAGATCTGTGTTCTGCAAAAGGCGCTTTTCTGTGCTTCTTAAATGAGCTGTTACTGCTTCTTTAGATGATTGCAAAGGTGGAAGATTTATTTTCCAGAGGAGGGGTGTTGCATACCTTTGAATGTCTCCGACTGCCAGCCTGATTATTTTCTTCTCAAGAATTTGCACTGCTTCTGTGTCTTGCCTTGATCTTGTGATCAGTTTTTCACTCCGATATGGAAGTGTATCCATTTGCCACAATTTCTGTACATTATTGAACAATTCTGCTTCTGGTGACAAAGTGGAGGTTAATAGACACAGAGGCTACTGAGAATGAAACAGCCGCCCCATGAACGACCCGTATGTCTTGTCTCACAGTACGGAGGGCTATATCTTCAGGTAGTCCTTGAAGATCAAGTTGCTGTGCCTGCTCACTAGACGCATTATCCCTCTCTCCAACATCTCCACTTCTAAGCTTCTCACAGAAAATGGAGGAACTGGTTTATGCTGGGACCAGACTCTCCCACTCTTTTGCTGCAAGCCCCCAGATATCAACTAAAAAACGGCAGGCCCCCCAACCACCAAAGCCTGTGGGCCCAGCTCGTCTTCCTCCTCCTGTGAGAGCTCTCCGGCCGCTGCCACAACGCCAGGGCCCAAACCCTCCATCTGCTGTAGGTGAACCAAAAACAACTGATAACAGCTCTCAGTGATATGTGTCGGGTCCCCGCTATAATAGCAGCAACATTCACAAATGTTTACAGAACAAGCGGGAACCCAGTGTGCCTGTAGTTTTCTCTATTTCTGTTTTATCACGTGATAGAAAGTCTAAGGCCTTCTTAAGCCGTACGGATGACTTATCTAATCTGCGGCCTGTTATGCATCAAACTAATTTTGCTGTTTAAACAAATGCAATTCCATCAAGTTAGCATTTTTAAACATCCGCTCACTAAAAAATAAATCATTTCTAATCAATGACTTAATAACCACAAACAACCTGGATTTTATGTTTCTCAACGAAACATGGCTAGAAGACAGCTGCATTGCAACGGTCCTCAATGAAACAGCCCCTCCTAACTTTACTTTCATGAGTGTTTGCAGGACTGTTAGGAGAGGTGGAGGTGTAGCTGCTCTATTTAAAGATGTCTATCAATGCAAGCAAGTGTCATTTGGTCAGTACTTGTCTTTAGAATATCTAGGGATTGTGTTGAAAGGAGCTCCACGCATTCTGTTTATCATTATTTACAGGCATCCAAAATACTCTCCAGCCTTTGTTGAAGATTTCACAGAAATGCTAGGCAATGATTTCCTCATAGTTTGACTGTTTTGCTATTGCAGGGGATTTTAATATTCACATAGATAATGCAGAAAACAAAACTACAAAAGAAATTATAACTGTTTTAAATACTTTTGACCTGATTCAGCATGTGCATGAACCCACACACAATCGGGGACATACTCTAGATTTAATCATCAGTAGAGGTCTGAACATTTCATCCATTGTTATTAAGGAGGTTGCACTATCTGATCACTTCTGTATTTTTTTTTTGATATATTGATCTCTGTTACCACTAAATCTAGATCGGTCTCAGTCAGAAAGATATGCATTAACGAAAACACTAGTGTGCTATTTATGGAGGCTATATCTTTAACACCAAGCATTTCTGCAGACTTTGTTGATCTTCTCCTTGATTCCTTTAAATCAAAAGTTAAGAATGTTATTGATGACATTGCTCCGTTAAAAGTCAGCAGGAAGACTGGCAGACAAAAATCAGCTTGAAGAAAATCAACAGCAGCTCAGAGTATGAAAAGACAATGCAGAAAAACTCAGCAGATGTGGCAGAAGATGAAACTTGAAATACACTATAGCATATATAAAGACAGCCTTCGTACTTTCCATGTGGAACTAGGCAAAGCTAGACAGTCATTCTTCTCAAACTTTATAAACAGTAACTTAAACAACACTCGTCTCGCACTCTTTTTGCTACTGTTGAGTGACTGACAAACCCCCCAAGTCAGATTCCAAGTGAAATGCTCTCCGACAGAAAATGTAATGAGTTTGCTTCCTTCTTTTCTGATAAGATCAATAATATCAGGAAGGCGATTAGCACATCCTCATGTTATGCAGAGGTTAGACAGATTCGACCACGATATCAAAAGGAAGATACTATGTCTGTTTTTGAAGAAATTGATAGCAAAATTTTGGATGAAATAGTACAGCACCTTAAATCGTCAGCCTGCTGTCTTGACACACTTCCCACATATTTTTTTAAAAGGGTGCTTAACTGTTTGGAAGCCGATCTCTTAGAAGTGGTGAACGCCTCACTTCTTTCTGGGACTTTTTCAAACTCCCTGAAAACTGCAGTTGTTAAACCCCTTCTGAAAAGAGAAATCTTGATAACACCATAATGAGCAACTATAGACCAATATCAAATATTCCTTTAAATTGGGAAAAAAAGGATTGAGGTCAGCCACACATTGTGCAAGTTCTCCCACTTAAAAAGATGAGATAGGCTTGTAATTTTCATCATAGGTATATCTCAACTATGAGAGTTAAATGAGAAAAAAAAAATCCAGAAAAAATCACATTGTAGGATTTTTAAAGAATTTATTTGCAAATTATGGTGGAAAATAAGTATTGGTCAATAACAAAATTTCATCTCATTACTTTGTTATATACCCTTTGTTGGCAGTGACAGAGGTCAAACGTTTTCTGTTAGTCTTCACAAGGTTTTCACACACTGATGCTGGTATTTTGGCCCATTCCTCCATGCAGACCTCCTCTAGAGCAGTAATGTTTTCGGGCTGTCGCTGGGCAACACGGATTTACAACTCCCTCCAAAGATTTTCTATTTGGGTTGAGATCGGAGACTGCTAGCCCTCCAGGACTTGCAATGCTTCTTAATTACGAAGCCACTTCTTCGTTGCCTCCCGGGCGGTGTGTAAGTTTGGGATCCATTGTCATGCTGAATACCACCCCGTTTGTCACTCTGCACTGCCCTTGGCTGATGGAAGGAGGGTTTCACTCAACTCTCACGATACATGGCCCCATCATTCTTTCGTTTACACGGATCAGTTTTCCTGGTCCCTTTGCAGAAAAACAGCCTCAAATCATGATGTTTCCACCCCCATGTTTCACAGTAGGTAGGGTGTTCTTTGGATGCAACTCAGCATTCTTCTCCTCCAAACACGACAAGTTGAGTTTTTACAAAAAAGTTATATTTTGGTTTCATCTGTCCATATGACATTCTCCCAATCCTCTTTTGGATCATCCAAATGCTCTCTAGCAAATTTCAGACGGGTCTGGACATGTTCTGGCTTAAGCAGGGGGACATGTCTGGCACTGCAGGTTTTGAGTCCCTGGCGGCGCAGTGTGTTTTCTGATGGTAGCCTTTGTTACTTTGGTGCCAGCTCTCTGCAGGTCATTCACTAGGTCCCCCCCCGTGTGGTTCTGGGATTTTTGCTCACGGTTCTTGTGATCATTTTGACCCCACAGAGTGAGATCTTGCGTGGAGCCCCAGATGGGAGATTATCATTGGTCTTGTATGTCTTCCATTTTCTAATAAATGCTCCCACAGTTGATTTCTTCACACCAAACTGCTTACCTATTGCAGATTCAGTCTTCCCAGCCTGGTGCAGGTCTACAATTTTGTTTCTGGTGTCCTTTGACAGCTCTTTGGTCTTGGCCATGGTGGAGTTTGGAGTGTGACTGTTTGAGGTTGTGGACAGGTGTCTTTTATACTGACAACGGGTTCAAACAGATGCCATTAATACAGGCAATGAGTGGAGGACAGAGGAGTCTTTTAAAGAAGTTGTTACAGGTCTGTGAGGGCCAGAAATATTGCTTGTTTGTAGGTGACCATATACTTATTTTACTGAGGAATTTACCGATTAATTCTTTAAAAATCTTACAATGTGATTTTTCTGGATTTTTTTTTTTCTCATTTTGTCTCTCATAGTTGAGGTATACCTATGATGAAAATTACAGGCCTCTCTCATCTTTTTAAGTGGGAGAACTTGCACAATTGGTGGCTGACTAAATACTTTTTTGCCCCACTGTATAGGAAAGATTATTGAAAAGGTAGTCTTTAATCAGCTGAACAAATACTTAAACTCAAATGGATACCTGGACCATTTTCAATCTAGGTTCTGACTGCATCACAGCACAGAGACAGCGCTCATTAAGATAATAAATAATATTCGCTTTAATTCTGATTCTGGCAAAATATCAGTGCTGGTTCTACTAGATCTCAGTGCTGTGTTTGATACTGTCGATAATAACATACTACTAGAGAGACTGGAAAACTTGGTCGGGCTTTCTGGCATGGTAATTAAATGGTTCAGGTCATACTTAGAAGGGAGAGGTTATTATGTGAGTATAGGAGAGCATAAGTCTAAGTGGACGTCCATGACATGCGGAGTCCCACAAGGCTCAATTCTTGCACTGCTTTTGTTTAGCCTGTATATGCTCCTACTAAGTCAATTAATGAGAAAGAACCATATTGCCTATCACATCTATGCTGATGATATCCAGATTTACCTTGCCTTATCGCCAAATGACTACAGCCCATTGACTCCCTCTGCCAATGCATTGATGAAATTAACAGTTGGATGTGCGAGAACTTTCTTCAGTTAAACAAAGAAAAAAACGAAGTCATTGCATTTGGAAACAAAGATGAAGTTCTCAAGGTGAATGCATACCTTGACTCTAGGGGTCTAACAACTAAAAATCAAGTCAGGAATCTTGGTGTGATTCTGGAGACAGACCTTAGTTTCAAAGCAGTAACTAAATCAGCATACAGTACTATCATCTCAAAAACATTGCAAGAGTTATATGTTTTGTTTCCAGTCAAGACTTAGAGAATCTTGTTCATGCCTTTCTCGCGAGCAAGGTGGGTTATTGTAATGGTCTTCTCACCGGCCTTCCCAAGAAGACCATTAGACAGCTGCAGCTCATCCAGAACACTGCTGCCAGAATTCTGACTAGAACCAGAAAATCTGAGCATATTACACCAGTCCTCAGGTCCTTACACTGGCTTCCAGTTATATTTAGGATTGATTTTAAAGTACTTTTACTTGTTTATAAATCACTCAATGGTCTAGGACCTAAATATATAGCAGATATGCTCACTGAATATAAACCTAACAGACCACTCAGATCATTAGAATCGAGTCAGTTAGAAATACCAAGGGTTCAAACAAAACAAGGGGAATGTGCTTTTAGTTATTATGCCACCCGCAGCTGGAATCAGCTTCCAGAAGAGATCAGATGTGCTAAAACATTAGTCACATTTAAATGCAGACTCAAAACTCATCTGTTTAGCTGTGCATTTATTGAATGAGCAATGTGCGATGTCCGAACTGATTGCACTATATTATATGTATAATGGTTTTCTTAAATTCATTTTAAATCTCTTAAATCAATTTTTTTTAATAATTTTCAAAGTTTTAAAATTCCTTTTTTTATTGTTGTGATTATTATTATTATTTTATTTTATGTAAAGCACTTTGAATTACCATTGTGTATGAAATGTGCTATACAAATAAACTTGCCTTGCCTTGCCTTGCCTTGCTTCATACAGTAACATTGTCCTCTCTGAACCATCATCCAGTATGGCATATGTATCAAGTTGCTTCTCACCATTTCTCAAGATCACTCGGCTGACTTTCAGAAGAACTTTACTGCTGGCGGTTGGTCTGTGCAGATACAGTGTCTCCACTTCTGAGTTCACAAGACAACTGTTTTCTGCTGAAGATTGTGTTTCATGTTTCACTTTGGCATTGAAGTCGTGCAGTATTTCTAAATGTCTCTTGTCACATTTTTTGCATTTGGCTTTAAGGGTACATTGTGAAATCTGATGATTACGGCCGCACTTAAAGCACTTGTAATTTGACTTCAGCCACAACTCCACTTGATCTTGATTCAGCAGTTTGAAGTTAATGCACTGGTTGAAGTAAAGTTGCACAGTGTTACAAAAGGGGCAGTACCTCTTTGGTTTCTCCTTCTCGATTGTCGTAGCACTTGTCGGTTTACTCTGTTCACCACCATGTAAGACAGTAGCAAATCGTTGCACTGGCTTAGAGTTTCTTTGCTGGTCTCTCTGTGGCTGAGAGTAGGCTCTGCTTGAATGACTAGCGTACTGTGACTCGTCCTCTTTTCTGAGCTCATATTCAAGCCAGTCACTGAGTTCAAGCAGTGTCGGAACTGGTATTTGAATGGGGTTAACGAACCTTCTGAAATTTGCTTTAAGGTCATGAGGCAGTTTGGCAAGAAGGCGTGAAACGTGTGACCCGCATTTGAGTTCTGTCCATCCCTGAGCTCCAAGTTGGTCCAGCATTCCAACTAATGCACGTATTTTCAGGGCAAACAGTCTAAAAGATTTAATGTCACCACTCTTGATCGTTGGGCCATCCATCAATTCTGCAATTCTTTGTAGCGCGAGTTGATGTGGTTGACCATAAAGTGCAGTTAGGGACCTCATAGTGTTGGTGTATGGGTACCTGCTGTTGACATACGAGTCTGCAATGAGCAAGGCATTCTCTTGTTTCAAATGATCAACCAGTATTTGGTACTTGAAACGTTCTGTAGACTCAACAGGTAGCAAATTCTCCAGTGCAATTTTGAGTCGAGCAAACTCTCTGGGATCCTCACTGCAAAAATTAGGAATGGTGGGGATAGGACCTCTGTAGGAGGGCTCTACATGACGAGATGGAGGAGAAGGAGGACGCACTGGGTGGTATGGCTGATATGTCTCAGGCTGAGCGTAATCTGCATACTGTCGTGGGGTCAAGAGTCTTGGTTTGTCTGCAGGAATAGGAGCTGGATGATCATAGTAGTCTGAGTGTCTCTCATAGTGTACATGATGAGCTAATGTATCCCTTGGAGTAAGTCTCTCATCTTGATAGACTGGACTTGTGGCTGAATAAGCATGATAAGGTTGCCGATGACCTTGTGGTTCAGTGGAAGGGAAATAACTGGCATTTCTGCGGTTTAGGCTATGATCTGTATAAGTCCCATAAGTAGCTGCTGTCTCTTGGCTGTAGTCCTGATGCATAAACTGAACAGCTGCGGAAGATTGGCTGCAATCTCTTTGATCAGTGGACAGATAGTTATGGCCTCTGTGGTCCATGTTGTAGTAACCACAAGGTCTGTCTATATGCCTAATGCCGAGTTGAGGATGTGTAACATCTTCTTGATGAGCTAGCTTAGCATGGGCTTGAGTTGGTTCATAAGGAGAGAAGGGATGACTTGAAGTTGGCCGATTTGCAGAGCTTGGTAGTCTCAGTTCTCCTAGGTTATCAGTGAGATATTCAATCTCTTTGTGACTGACTGATTGAGAATGCAGAGGGTATCCTCATGAATCTACAGGCAGTGCCCTCATGGGCTGAGGAAGATCGTCTTGATCTCTAGGCAGAACTGGCCTGCCCTCAGTGGCTGCTGTATATGGGCTTGAGGAAAGAACTCTCTGATCTGTATCAATTATTTGCCTTGGAGAAGTCCGAGTACAGGGCTTTGGCTGTGGCAGTGGCTGCGGCAAACCTTGATATGTCTCCACAAATGAGCTTCTTTCACTTGATCCAGTGCTTCTATCTTTATTTGGTTCTGGTCCGCTTCCAGTACGTGGGAACTCTTTAAATGCAGGCATTTCACCTGGTTCAGGTCCAGTGGCATACTTTGTGTACTGTTCATCATCAGAATGAAGTGGCTGATGTGGCACAGCATAATCAACATAGAAGTCATCTAAGTATCTTGGTGGGATGACTTGTCGACGTGGACGAACCACTGGTGAATCTGGGGTAGCCTGTCTTTTTGTTCTGGACATGGTGTTGCTGTAGTAGTTGCCTAAATCCGGCTCGAAGGACCAATTTTGTATGAAAGGGGTGCGTGGAAAGGTTCAGTTGCCTAAACGAGGGACAGGGCCGCTACGTGATTGTCCAGGCAGAACAGAAATCTACGTGGTGCTCCAGTCCCCAAACCACAATCTGCTCCTGTTACGGTTCTTTGGATTCATACATCAGTATGGGTGTGGTGCTTAAAGTTTGAACTATAACAAGTAAATACATTATCACAATTAGGATGCAGAAACAGTAAGGTAACGAACAAGATAACGTTGACTCACACAGGTGAGCAGATGGGTGGACCGTATTTATAAGTCCAGCAGGTGTTTAGATTTCCGCAGTTTGAGTTAAAGGATATTGTATGGGGGGGGGGACAGAATTGTCACAGAAGTCAGATTAAAGTTTTCCACATAAGTGATGTAAAACAGTCGGGGCATGGCAAGGGCTATGCAGCGTTTTGTGTCCTCTGAATGAATGCGGATTGAGTTAGTGCCATTGACAACGGCAAAGAATAGCGACCAGGGTGGTGTAGTGTGTGCAATATAGCCATAAAAGATGCAAGTCTAACAACAGATACAGCAAAAGAGTTATTTACTGACTTACTGGTAAGACAGTGGACGCACACCGTATGCAAAATATCAGCGAGAAAGTGGAACCAGATTCAGCGGAGGCGATATCAATACAGGAACGACGCACCTGTCGATGCATGTTCGGTGGAGACAGTGTGACCAGTGCTTTGATTGACATTCCGTGTGTCGGCTGAGAAACCAATGAAGGGTGTACAGAAATATAGGTGATTCAGATATAAGTAATTTCTTATCCTTGTGCAAAGTAAGAAAGATCCATGCGGCGGGCCAGCGTCCCATTATGAAAGCGTGGCCTTTGTACAATATCTCTGCACGGTCATTCGTATATTTTTTAGTGTTAGCTGGGGGCAAATTGATAAATATTATTTAACTTTGAGGTTATGGAGGAGCGGTGTGGCAGAACTAAAGCCAACACAGTGAGAATAAAGCACACTTTTTTTGTAATTTTTAGTAAATATGTTTTGGAATATAAGAGTGAATATTACTTAATTTCAGCAATTTTGTTTTATAATTGCGATAGAATATACACTGTAGATCATGGGCAACAACGGGATAACCAGCGGGCATTTTTTAAATAGTCTCGTTTGTTTCATTAGCTCAGAACCATCTACGGGTACGTTTGAGGCGAGGTCTTGTGCGGTGGACTCCGACTCGGCCACTGCAAGTACAGTTCAGGGGTGGAAAGGCCGAATTGCTGTTTCTGCTGGTGGGGCGGAGGGGGTTAGGATTATGCGTGAGCCGCCCGCGCCCAGACTGAGCGCTGACTTGCCCCTGATGCGTCACTGGGTCATCCCTCAGGACCATAGACAGTCTATAACACACTGAAAGAGTAACACCAGAACAAAAACACGTGAGAGGGCAAACAAAAGAGGAAGTAAATTCTTGTTGCACCTCAGAGGGTGTCTGTGGACATCGCAGGGAAAAGGGGAGTGCGAAACAAGTAGTATCTAAGACTAGACCTCGGAGGTAATCGAACGTTACACTTGGGCCACAATTGCACGATTTGTCTTTTATTATTTAATTTATTTTAAGGTAGTTTTTTAGCCAGAAGTACATCAGTCTGTGCCTATACGGTTGTTGTAAATCCTTGTTGGTGTGGTCTATTGGGACACATGTTTCAAACAAACCTGAGCATCTTACTGAGTGTCAAAATACTGATTTGCAATCTATTAAAGAACCAACTGCTTCAATGTTTAATATTTGATTTTCTTTTTTGTGTGCATATTGGTGAAACTAACCAAAGGGCGGAGTAGTGTGCAGGCGTCTCGATAGGACTGGGCATGGTAATTAGGGCAAGCAAAGGACAAGGGTGGCTAGTTGGTATCAAGAATAACCCCGAAGACCTCTGAACGCGGAATATGGCAACCTTTGATGATGGCATGAATATTGATCTGACCAACTTTGAGGTCCATAGGACCAACTCTATAGCGCCACCACCAGTTCAAATATTCACTTTTCAAAAGGTTATAACTTTTGAACCATTAATCTCCAAAAATGAAACTTAGTACACCCGATTATTTTCCTCATGCTGATCACATTCAATAGCTTACATTGAGAGTAGTGGCCATTTTGAAAAGTACAGTATTACAGTTACACAGTAGTAGCAGAATTTTGATATACATCCTAGTTCAAAAGTTGCAAAACAAGTGTTGCAAACTTAACAATGTTGACCCAAAATTGGTTCAAAGGCTGTATCTTGGCCAAACTTTGATAAATTGAAATGAAACTTTGTATGCTTCATCAGCATCATGGTCTGAGGGTTACATGCCCAAGTTGGGAACAGAGTGACCTATGGGTCATGAGATTTAAAAAAAAAAAAAAAAATTTATCTTAGAACAGTTTGTCAGAAAATAATGACCTTGATGTTTATGGATTCCTTGGGTCATGCTGAATCAGGTGATACCAATTTTTCCAGGACCTGATCAACTGCTTATCTGCCATTTTGAAATTTGTCATAAATTGCAATATCTTTTGAACAATTTGGCATATCTGCACAGCATGTCCCAGAGGTTTACCTGAGATTATCTTTGGACCGAGCCCCACAGAAATGACTCAACAGATTTTTAATATTCGCTTCTGTTTCCAAGAAATACCTCAGAGAAGTTGATCGTGCCTGTGTTTGTCGACTTATGTTAGTTAGCTTATCATGCAAATTGGTTAGCATGCTAATTGGTTGCCATTCTTTCTAATGTAGCACTTCAGCTATCAGGTCAACTGTAAACTACATTAGCATTTAGGTAGCTTAGCATGCTAATTTGGACCACATGTTAAATAATGGTTACGTGTGCGCATTCTAACACTGAAAGCTCTCCTCGGCAGCCTCTTGAATGTGTGTCAACTGAGTAGCGCACTCTGTTAAGCCACTGGTCCTGAACCTTTCAGGTCGTATGTTTGAATCCCATGTGTCACATAAAATGCAGTGTTTTTATATACAATATCTTAAGAGTGTTTTGTGCTTTTGAAATGCACATTGTAAAGCTTTTGACTGTTAAGTGTGATTTGCTTTGATGAGTTTGCTGTGATTGTTATGCTTGCTGTACATGCTGTGCTTGCAGTAACAGTGGTTGCTATGCTTGCTGCACCTTCGGGGCTTGGCCCCGTATTGCTGATAGTAGCTATATTTGTAAATGTAAATCTGTTTAGATATATTTATTGATTAAAAGTATGATGCAACTGTTTTGGTAAGAAGCTTGAAATTTCGGAATCACAAATGTGAGTACTATTCGTAGTATAAATAATCTTATTTTGTACATCTGCATTTCTGTGGTATTTCGACAACTACTAAATAACTAAATCTCATGTTTTTCATTTACAACTTATATGGGAAAGAATGTGTACATTTACATCACATTTATTAGCTTAGATTTACTGGCATGAGCTTGGAAGGAAGATACGTTGTGTGAGGTGTTGAACTAAAAAATGTGTTTTCAAAACTATTCAAAACATTAAGCATTATAGTAACAGCTCATCACTCAACAACTCTTAGATCTCATTCACGACTGCACATTCAAACTTGTCAGACAATGCAATAAAAAAGGAATAGTTTTCCCTCATTCCCATTCCTTATTCCCTATTTTGAATACTAAATCATTACACATAAATAAATAACCTTGAAATATTTATTTTATTTGTTTTAATTTGTTTGTGTACAATGAGCATAAAGGGACTTGTTATGAATAGCTTTAGGTTAAAACCAACTCATAAGAAGCAAAGAGAAGAAGATCCATTGAGTCCCTATTCTCATTCCAGAGGCTTTAAGCCAGGGGTGTCCAGTCCTGCTCCTGAAAGGCCAACATCCTACAGAATATAGTATCAGTTTACCCAACACTCCTGCTTTGAAATTTCTATTTGAGCTGGTTTAGGTGTGTTTACTTTAGGCCGGGACATAGGGGCGCGGAGAGGGTGGCCGCATCGACCATTGGCCGACTGCGAGCTGAGACGTCGGCTGTTTTTTTTTTGTGGGTTCCCCTCGTTGGCTGCTCGTCGGGCTGACACTCGGGATTCAACAGGGTATGAAAACCTTTTGCATAATGAGATGATTGGGAACAGCTCCTGAACTGTTTTAACAGCCTTCTGTCGGTGTACCCCCTTTCATATTATTTCTATTTGCGCAGGCTTTTCGCTTTAATTCTCTGGCACTGACTCGTTCGTTAAACTGAACATCCAATCAGAGCTCTCACTCACGCCGATGGTCCCAACATGTTGAATCGGGTGGAACGAATTTTCAGCTTGTTTCATGGGAAATCTATGAGTCTTATATTAAGCAGTACTTTTATAATTAATTATGGAATATGTTAGAAGCCTGGCGGTAGAGATTTAGCGGACCGCCTTGTAGCACAGGGGCCACGGTCTTTTCAAGTTGCTAAGGAACGGTAGTTCCGGGTAAGGGAAATCATCTTTCCTTTACTGGTACAATGCACAAAAGTCTTGTAGCCATAAATCTGCCTGATTCAGGACTCCAGTTATTACAACAATGAACCACGTCCAAGTGTTATACAAGTAAGGTTTCTATAACTCACCCTAAACCCTTAAACCTAGTCGAACATACACACATAAATCACAGAATAACTTTGTCGATACATACGACATACACCACCATCATCACACACCCACACGCACACGCAATACAGTGGGGATAGGAAAGGGTGTATAAGCTTAACTCAGTACAGATTGAAGAGACAGAAGGAATAAAGTATGGAACCATGGGCATATTCAGCAGATTACACCTGGGAAACAGCAGAGTCGTATGCAAACACACCTTTGTACAAGGTGACATGAGATCCTATGTATCAATTAATAAAACTAAGTTTGATTCTTGCAAGTCTCGTCTGTCTGAAAGAAAGTCTTGATGCAATCTGAAGGCTCGCGTGGATCTTTACTGAAGTTGGTTGATGAAAAATAACCAGTTTTGAGTCAGAGAATATTGATGAATGGAAAGGTTGAGGCCGAAGCCTGGCACGTAACTTAGGATGTTCTGGATCGTTGGAGCTAACATCTTATCGAAACCTAACAGATCTCATCTCTTGCGCGACCTGGTAGGTTGTCCCTTTTTGGGGTTGGTGGCCTGTGTTTAAGGTCGGAGAAGAGTAACGCCTCTCAAGGTGGGCTTGTCCAATGAAAAACACAGAAATTCCAAGCGGGAGGTTGCAATTGCTGGGGGGTTTTACGACCCTTTGTCTCTAAGCATGGTAATTTGCAACTGTAAATATCCGCTGAGGTGAAGTGGATGCACAAACTAATAAAGATTCGTAGAACACTAATATGTTGCATAGGTATCAACATATAATATACACTCTCGTTTAGATCATCGGAAGACTAATTCATAGATACTAAACATTGTAGGGTTATATATATGTAAGCTGACATGAGTGAGTGTTTCGATCATAAGCCTGCATAAAACAGTATAAATCTCAAAGACAAAAGACACAATGACAATAATATACTCAATGACCTGAAGGATC
>JADLZN010004848.1:0-76919 GCA_018155175.1 Sinocyclocheilus anophthalmus
CTGCTCGTCCTGTCACAGCTATAGCGGCCGATTGCGAGCTCCTGCTCATCCTGTCACGGCTATAGAGACCGTTTACGAGCTCCCTGCTCGTCCTGTCACCTGCCGTCCGTCACGGAATATAGAGGCCGTTTGCGAGCTCCCTGCTCGTCCTCTCACGGCTATGGAGGCTGTCGGGGAATCCTCATCCTGTCCTGTCCCGGCTATGGAGATCGTTTGTGAATTCTTTGTGTCTGCCAGGGAGGCTGCTCCTGAATGCTCAGTCTTGTCTATCAAACCCAATGTTCTGTCTCTGTTGTCTGTCTCTACTCTCTCGTTGTTACATTCTCCGCCATGGTCTCCTGATCGGTGTAGTTCACCAAGGGGGTTTTCTGTTCCTTCTGCTCCGCCGTGGTGTTCTGTCTGGCTCTGGTGGTCCTCTGCTCCGCCATGGTGGCCCTCCGCTCTGCCGTGGGGGTCCTCTGCTCCGCCGTTGTGGTCTACTGTTTGGCTCTGGTGGTCTTCTGCTCCGCCGTTGGTGGTCTGCTGGCGCTGGTGGTCCTCGCTCCGCCATGGTGGTCCTCCGCTCTGCCGTGGGGGTCCTCTGCTCCGCCGTTGTGGTCTATTGTCTGGCTCTGGTGGTCCTCTGCTCAGCCGTGGTGTTACGTCTGGCTCTGGTGGTCTTCGGCTCGCCGGGGTGGTTTCAGTCACGGGTATGTGGTCTTCTGCTCCGCCAGGGGGGATCTTCGGTCCCGTCTGTTCTGTTGTGGTGGTCTTCAGCTCCACCTGTGCTGCCGGCTCTGCCCTGGCTCTCTGCTCCGCCGGTTCTGCCTCAGTCCCTGGTCTCTCCTATTTTTGGACCTGGCCCTCCGTCCCTCCCCTTGTTCCGCCTCCACTCCACCGCCCTCGGAATCGTAAAGGGTTTTGAGCGTCGGGAAGCCGCTCCTTGGGGGGGGGCTCTATCACGAATCCGGTCCATGAACTTCAGAGGTCACCCTTTCCGATTTCATTGACTCTTGCACTACACACTGTTGCACATCACCCCGAACTACATATCCCATCATTCATGTTTTTCTTTTTACACGGATTGCACCAGCAGGATTGCACACAGCTGTTAACACTGATTCCACCCAGCTGTTTCATATCACTCCCTCACTATTTATCACTCACTCTGATCCCTTCCCTCTGCTGAGTTTTGTTTAGCGCATATCCTTGGATAGCTACACTACAGAGCCCTCAGTCGTGCCTTAGCCTTAGCCTTAGCCTGTTTTCTCCGGTTTTTGATCTTCGCCTGGTTTCCTGGATTTCTCCTTTAGTCTTGCCCCTCTTTTGATTCTGTCTGCCGTTCATTGACCTACGCTAGCCCTAGGACTATTCTTGTGTCTTGCCCGCCATATACCTGTCTGCCACTGTTTGACCCTGCCTGCTTCATGACCACATCTCTGTCTTCTCCACAAATAAAGCTTGCAAATGGATCCGCACGTCTCACGTCTCGTCAGCCGCGTTACACTGTGCAACTTGTGCAAATGGCATTTTGATGAATGGAACTGCTCTCTCAAATGATCATAATCCTCTTCGGTTTCCATCTGCACCTGCATAAGGTTGCTCCAGGCACACTGTCTAGTAAGCATGACTGAATTTGCTATGCATATTAATCTGATTAAATACTTCAGATTGAATAGACAGCTTGGGGTCATTACATGTGTCAAAAGAGATTCAAGAGTCACTTAGACGTGAAGACACGCTGGTATGTCATTACCCAAGCATCAGTGCCATGATCGCAGGAGACATCCAGAACCTTGTGATCTTCTCATGCTTGGTGGCAGGAGATAAACTAGATGAACAGGAATGCCAGGACTATAACACGACGCACATGGCTCCACGCACAGCTTGGCACTCTCTCCAACTAGTTGCCCAGCAACTGTTTAAGTGGGTTTGGCAAAGCCAGAACCTAGAAAATTTCTCAACACTGCAATCTGTTTTTCCATCAGTTACACAGAACCTGAACTGCCAAGCTGGAATCTGTTTCTGCTCTGCGTTTAGACTGACAAACAGATTATTGCCAAATGACATTCCAGTAAGATACGCCAAAAACACTGCAGCGGGACTGTTTTAGGCTCTCGTTGGCTAGTGCTTTTTAGCATGAGCTTTCCATAAGCCATTCTCTCACATTAGCCCCCAATGTGCTGGGAAGCCAGACCAGGGCAGAATTCCCCTACTTTAAACAGCACGTTTCTATGAGTCATTATATGGGAAAGAGAGAGTGCGGAGGCATGCCTGGACAGATCGGCGTTCCCCATTTACAGCACACACACCACACACACACCCACACACACACACATACACAAACTGAGTCACACACTCCACGCTCTCCAAAAGGTTTTTTTTTTCTTCACAAAGTGTCTTTTGGGATCCAAAGTCCCACTAAATTTGTTTTTATTTCTTCTGTAGCCCATTTCTATTCAAAATGCTGTTCTTACTGCAGACCTCAATGACTTCTGCCAAGTAATATTGTAATTAACACCATCTAGCCGTAAAGCTTCCATATGTTCGATTTTAAAGAGACTACCGTACATAAAGTCCCTTAATGCTGTGTCATTCATACTGCATTGCAGGCCAAGAAAAGTCAAACTTTTAAAGGGATAGTTCACCCAAAAAGCAAAATTCTGTCATTTTTTTTATTCACCCTCATGTCATTCCAAACACAAATGCATTTCTCTTTTTTCCCTGCAGAACATGAAAGACAATCTTTTTTTTAGGGATGTTGGGGCCTAAACAACATTAGCTTTTATCGTATTACTGTATTGGACCCTGTTTTTGGGCTCTCGGAAGCAGCAAGAAAAACAAAGTATTGTGTTTTAAATGTACAATTAAAATGGAAAAAAAAAAAAAAAATATATATAGTAAATATTATATATATATTATATATAAATCTTTGCTAGATTTAGTGATGTTAATACATTTGGAAAACCAGTTATCACAGATTGTGAAAAGCGGTCCATTGAATATTCTTCAAAATATCTTCTTTCATTTTCCTCAGCAGGCTTGGAAAGACAGGAGGATGAATAAATTATGACAGAATTTTCATTTCTGGATGAACTGTGTCTTTAAAAACCGGAGAGAGAGAGCATACAGAGTGTTTTACACAGCAAACTGAATAAAAGCTGTATGAAATCCATGTGGCCTATCCAAAACTACTCAGTAACACTTATATAGTATAGCATAGTATAGTATAGTATAGTATAGGGACTTAAATTCTCATATAGCATATTGGCTGTTTATTAGCACTTATTCTGCATGACCATATTCTATATCCCTAATCCCACCCATTACCTAAACTTAACAACTATCTTAAAAAAAATTGGTATTAAGTAAGACTACTTTTATAATACTTTTCTGGTAACCCTTAAGTATAGAGACCATACCAATTCTCACTATTAACATATTGGCTGTTTATTAGTACATATTAATACCTTATTCTGCATGACCATATTCTAGATCCCTTAACCCAACCCAATACCTAAACTTAGGAAGTCACAGCAAATTAGGTGTTTATTTAGGCAAAAGTTGTAGTTAATGGTTTGTTGATAGTGAGAATTGGACTTTAAAATAAATTGTGACCAACTACTCTAACTGACTTTTTAAGCAACATGGCCGGTGATTATTTTCTCTTTTTTATTTCATTCAATAGGCCCTTACATATGCGGGAATTATCTTAAAGTGCATCTTTTGTCCTCCTATTACCAGTCTGACTACGTGGGAGGCCTTCAGATTGATTTTTCCTTAAGAGTGAAACCTCACTAAAGACAATTTCCCTCAAAAGACCCGAGTGAAGATGGCCCGTTGGACGTATGGGAGAATGGTGATCTTTTTATGGCCAGAGGGCAGACTTCACATAGAGAGCAGCAATTAACACGCAGGTAATCGATTTTCTGGCGAGGAGGTTTGTGAGTCCCCTTAACAGCACCCTGTGAGAAAAGCACTCAATATGGACAACAGGGACTTAAAGGGATAGTTCACCCCTCATGTTGTTCCAAACTGACAAAACATTCCCCACACTCCCTCTACATTCACCCCCTTGGACAAACACAAAGACGTCGACTGAAAGACCAATAACCTTGGTTGGCGGACGTAGTTATCGTCAACCCTGACGAATCTCCCTCCATGCTGTAATTTGATTAACAAAAAGTACCAACACAGTACCACGCCTACCCTGGTTGCTGGTTGTCGCTGGTATCAAGAACACACAGATGCCCCTATAGTCCTCGCCCGCACCCATCGAAAATACTTATTATTTTATTTTTCACAACAATTTCTCATTTTTAGTTAGTTTCTTTTTCATGTACTCACCTAACTAAAAAAAAAAAAATATATATTCTATATATATCTATATATTAAACACATTTTTAAAACAGTCGTAAAAAATACGTTAAACAACCATACAACATATGAAAGAATGTAAGGCGTAACATATTTGGACGAGTGGGGTGAGTAAATGGATGAAGAAATGTTTTTTGGGTGAGCTCCTTTAAAGCTACGCATCGACTTAAAAACATTTTCATCTGGCAAGTCATAAAACGTTGGCTGTATCGACAATAGGCACACAGCTGTTACTGCCAAAAACCACAGGCCCATTGATATAGATTGATCTTGGCTCATTTTCTAGCCAAGCCAGGCCTAACCCCCCACACCCAACCCAGCATTAACAATCAGCCCACCATCTACCCCACCCAGCGCACATTGCACCCAACCGTTCACCACGAACCACGGCCCTTTAATGAGTGCCTTTGGATAGGTCCCCGTGAGTGTAACCTCACTCCCGAAGCTCTAACAGAACCTTCACCAGAGATGCCCCATCTACGAAGTCTCTGGACTAAAGATCCAAGCACGGCCCATCCACGGCAGATCGGAAAAGACTGAACAACGTGGGGACAGACCATGCACTAGTTGGCCTTCAACACCCACCCCTCCTTTACTCCTCCCCTGCTCTTGTGAGACGAAGGTCATTCACCCATTGCAGTGCTCTATATGAGGAGCAGCCGCGCCCATCCCCGCCCAAATAAAGGCTACATTACCCCTCGCCGAGAGACCCCCGGTAAGTAGCCACACACGGTCTGCGTGGAGTGAAACAGCTGTCGGGTATAGCGGCAAACATGAAGCCCTTTCCTCACCACCATTCTGGGCTAATAGCCTTCAGTCGGCCTTCAAAATGTACCCTACCCTCACTACCTTCCGTCAAGCATGCTCATGGTGAGCATGGTAGTGTTGCCTGCTCTTGCTAGAAAAAAATTATGTCATAATCTTGATTAAAAAAAAAGATATAGTCTATATATAGTATTTTGTTTCGTTGAGATCCCCTTGGACCACCCAGGCTAATTTAAAAATAGTAAAAAGTAGTCCACAATTACTACTCAGTTGGTTATACTCGTTTGCTCACGCTCCTGGACGACACAGGGGTCAACGAAAACCAAGGCCCCACACACTTCCCTTTGAAACCGAACAGCTGACCTACGAGAAATACCCACTACCACCAAACCCAAACCGTCCTCACCCACCACCACTAAAAAATCGCCACGCCCCCTTCGTTTCCAGCACCAGCCGCACCCACCCACACCCCGGACATTAACTCCGAAAATGAAATACACACAACCAGCTACCCACCCGCCACACCCCCCGCGCCACCGACCACCCCAGTCTGTCAGTTACAAAAGCTTTCCTTTTCTTATTTCCAATCATTCTGTTCTTTTGAAATTTTTTTTACAATCAAAGATGTAAAAAAAAAAATATCATGGTTTCCACAATAAATATTAAGCAGCACAACTGTTGTCAACATTGATAATAACAAGAAATGGATGTTGTTTGTACCCCTCATCGGCAAAAAACCAATAATCTTCTAGCTATGCAACCAGTTCAGTCCCGCTTTCAATATCTCCCTTTAAAACACCAAAACCTGGAGCAAAAGAGGCCATTTGTGAATAAGGAGATGGTCTGGGAGGCTTTTTGTTTGGACAGCTGTGATAAAACACATGTAAGTCATTCTTGAAGAGCACATTCCTGTTGGATGTGTCTAATGAGAATTGTGCGGGAGGTGACTGGCTTATCAGAGCCTCAGCAATGTCAAGAATGAGGATATTACTCGAATACAAATACTTTATGCTGGGAATGCCAAGTGAAGTGCAGATATCATGAGACTTGTGTAGGCTACATGTGAGTTTGTCATGTGACTATTATCTGTTCCAATTAAAGGCCCATGATAGCTCTCTGAGGGTCTGTGGCATGAACACACATTGAGATGTTGGAAAACAGCATTGCCCTTTAACTAAAAAAAATGACCAAATGGTAACTGAAGCTAATCGTCGTTTGTTGAGTTGTTGTGAATATTTCTCTGTTTCAGTCATAGAAATAAAAAAAGCACCTCAGATCATTGGTTTCAATTCAATAGTATTGTTTAGAAAACTCCGTAGCACCCCCTGGTGGATTATTCAAGAGGACGTTAAAGAATGCTCGTGTAAACTAGATTCGATAAAAAGTTATAAAAGATCTTAGCCCTCCAATCAATAATATTGTGCTTACATTTCATGTAATCGCCTATTAAAAAATACCTGCATTGTGAATGAAAGCTGAAAGATCTGCAGATGAGAACAACCAGACATCCTTGTCATTCCCAGAATCTCCAGACAAGTGTGTAACTTTCCCACCTGAACTGAACTACTTATTCACTTATTTTAGGGAAGTTATATTTAAAATAAACATGATATTGTGGTTGGTCGTATTCCTGTCTTTTGCCTTTGTCGCCTTCCCCCATTTTGGGCCTCCCACTTAGGGCGGTTGTCGCCTGGTCCATTGTCGCCCCTTCCTGGCCCTTCCTCGTCCCCTCGTGCCCTTCCAGATTTGCGTGGCTCCGCCCCTCCACCCCCCTTCCCGGGCTTTTCCAATGCGCTTCCAGCCTACTGTCCACCATCCACCCCACGCTCCCCCCCCCTCGGCCTCCCCTACCCCCCAGTCAGTGCTGTGATCGCTGTGATAGCCCTATCAGTGCCCTCCACCAGCCCCTAGAACTTACCCGGACCGTTACCGCTGTTCCACCCATGCCCTTAACAGCTCTCCCGACCCTTTTCCTTTCCGGACCCTTTGGCCCTGGCCCGGTCCCCTTGGCTGTCCCGGTTCTTCCTGGCGCCCCTAATCCCCTGCCACACAGCCAACGAACTCAGTTCCATCAACGGCCAGCCCTCTGTGTTGTCGCCAAGAAATCGTTCCTCTCGTCCCTTTGCAGGCGGTTGCCAACCACCGGTCCCTCTGTTATCCCCATCCACCCCCTCCACAACCCCCCCCTTTTTACACGTCACAAGTCACCCCCCTTCACTTGCTCCCCGCGTCACCCTCCTCCCCCCCACCCTGCCAGCTTTTCGATTTTCCCACCGTGTGCCCCCCCTACGCCCACCCATTGCCTACCATATCCCCTGTTGTCACCAAAGCCAAACACCAGACCATACCCCACCTTTAATCCGTCCATGATGTTCTTCATCCTTCCCCTATCCTGGCTCTGATGAGCCGCGGCTTTGTCCACTAGATGCAGACATAGTTCCACGGTGTGCATCCTGCCGCCCCCCCGTTGTTTCACCATTAAATCGCTTGTCCTGTTTCTGGTGCCACCAAAACCCCCTTGACCTCGGACTTTCGAGGCGACAAGCTTCACTCCTCTTGTCATTTTAAATCATGCCAACCCAGTCATTTATTGTCATTTCAACACCACGACCTTGTCATCAACCAATATTGAGGCGTTTTAAATATCTTGATTTTCTGACCAAAGGCGTTTTCATGTCTTTCGCCTACTTGTGTCAATCTAAGGAGTCATCCCACAGACCACCCCCACACATCACACGTATTGCTCACCCCACGTACCACACCTGGACAAAACGAAACGCCACCTCTTTTTATACAACAAAAAAGGATAGTAACAAACAACCACAACCACACCCACAGTTTATCAGCATAACCAACCCGGCACAACAAACCAGCCACCCCAAATGTCACATACCCGCCGCCAGAGTCTCAAGTCCCCGTCCAGTGGCCCCAGCCACCGCCCACCCTTAAAGGTGCAAACTAACTTGTTTGCAGCGGCATCGGGCGTCAGGCGCACCCTGAGTCATTCCCCTTTACCAAATAACAAAACCCTATGATCTGCCCCCTCTACCCGGGTGCTTTACCTCTAGCCCGAGAGTTTCCTCAGCCCACCCCCACCCACCGCCCTCACAGCACTGCTGGCAACCAAATCAAATTCTAACCCCTTTCTTTTCGATCGACAGATAATGAAGAAACCCCCTACCCAGCATCCTTGTCTGTGACATCAGCACTGATGTCATTTCATTTCAACGGTCACAAATGATTTATACGACTAGTTGAAACCACCCCTAGCTTAACCATGGCTCAATTTCTAATAAACTCGCCCGACCTAAAAGACGCCTTTCCCTTTATTCATTAAGGTGATGAGTGGCATATCAATACAAATATTAACTAGTTTCTGTACAACATTTACAATGAGTGAAAAATGCTACAACACAAAGAGAACGGAAAGATATAAAAGTTCCTCAATAACCGATCAGAATAACAGTTACTGAAACAACCGAAACATTAATTGTTACATTCCAAATAAAGGGCACAAACAGAAAGAGATTAAGATCATGCAAAGAAACAGATTCAGTACAATTTGTGCAACAAAGCAAAACTAGTTTGTGACAATCGAGCATGTAGCAGTATTGGCTCCTTTCCCAAACTACACAAGAATTTAAAATACTGATCCACATAGTAGCTGACTAGCTAAATCTGGAAAATGGGAATATGGGAATACAGAATACTGTGGCATGGTGATTCATGGGATGTACAGTTCAAGCACTTTTATTAAATGTGCAGCTTCCTTTACCCATGGCTCTGATGTACAATATCGCCCAAGTGACCAAGACCAAAACAAATGAAGTTTAAGATCAGTAAGATTTTATATTTTTAAAACAAATCTCTTTTACTCACCAAGGCTGCATTTATTAGTTAAAAAAGTGTTCAGTTTCAGGTGTGTCACATGATTCTTCAGAACTATTCTACTTTTCTGCTCAAGGAACATTCTTACTTTTTTTGTAACATTATAAATGTCTTTTCTGCCACTCTTGGTTTATTTAATGCATCCTTGCTGAATACATTTGTTAAAAATAAATCTTATTGACCCCAAACATTTTAACAGTAGTGTATATATATGTATATAAACTTTTTTATATATGGATTTGCATTTGTTTGAATTTAGACAATGCATTGTTCTAGTACAGACATTGACCATGATCTTAATGTTTTAACCAGACTGTACTATGTCCACAATTTTGTGGCTTTTGTAGTTCTTGTTAAACAAGAAGACTTCATTATATCATAATCATTTACCTCTCACTCATTATGTATAACATCCACCTCTTCCTTAAACTTCAGCGGACCATTTCATCCCCCCACCCACACCCCCGCACGTTCCTACGCCCCATACACCTTTCTCTGCTCGTTGAGCCACACCATAGTCGTTCCATACCATTCCGCACGCATCCCTTTTGCCTATCTGTCTCCTCACCCCCAGATATCTTACACCGCTCTGGTCAAGAAACGTGTGGTCTGTCCGCCCCTCGCCCACTTCACACCTTCCGACGCGCTTCTCCCGACCCCACTGTGACCCCTCAGTCAAGGATGCTGATGCCTATGCCGTCAAGTACAGACCAGTTAGTCGAAGCGTCAGCCATTAACAGAGTGATCTTGGGATGGGCTGACGGATTGTCTTATTGTTTCAACGAGACTCACAATGTAGTTGCAGAGAATCAAAAGGGACAATTCCTTTTCTGTGATTCTTACAGTATGGCTCCTATGTCTGTCCATGGCTCCCGTCTGGATTGTTACGCTTCTCGCCCCCCGCACGTCTTAAAGCCATTTCTTGAGGGCTGATACCTGCTCAACTCTGTACTCCACCCCCCTGCCCTGACCCCGGGTGCGTATAGCTCTTATCTGGTTGTGCTCGTGTGATATCGTTCAATATTTATTGGCCGGTCTGTGTCGCTCCCCCCCTGGTGTCCATACTCAGAGTTCGCGTTGTATCTCATGAGAGTGCACCGTTCATTCCCGACTTAGCTAACGCCCTTCCTCACCTGTTGTTTCATCTCCAGGTGCTGCCATGCCAGAACGTGCGGCCACACGTGAAACACCGTGTCGTGCGCCGGCGCCCCTGAGAGACCCGATACACTCTTCAGACCAGCACCCTTGCCTCTGTCACGAAATGCACCCACTTGGTGTCACCACCCGGTGTGCAGAGAGGTGGGCCCTTTTCCACACCATGCCAGACATCCGCCGGCACCAGCGGAGATCTTAGCCCGACAACCATGTCAGAAGCCTCCTCTCCCCACCCCCCCCCGATCGAGAACCCTACCGCCCCTGACCAACCCGATCTCTAAAACCCCCACAACCACCTCCCGGATGGTTTAGTTGTGATCGAGGTAGCCAGGATGATCTTGTCATTGTACTGCCTAAACGAAGTTGATCTCCTCTTGTTCTTCAAAGCTCAAACCAGCGGGAAAGATGGAGAGATGACCAAATGAGGACAGCCTTTCATGTAAGCTAAGGCATTTGTATGTTCTCTAGATTAGAAATCTCTAATGTCCTTAATGAAATGCAAAATGCCCAAAAGACATCTAAAAACCACAGATTAAGGTTCAGAGTCATTCAGTGAGTCAAGTTGTAGATCCGTGTATCATTCGATCATTCGTTTTTTGATTTAATATTGAAAGTAGAAAAATTAGAAAACGGCTCCTTTTTCGTGTTTTTGTTTTTTTCTCAAAAAACGAAAACGAGAATTCAGCTTAAATTTTCGTTTTTCGTTCATGGGTGGAAAAATTAATAAACAGCTTGAATATTCGATTTCTACATGTGGGCGGGAATTAAACGCCCCTTTCTGCTGATTGGTCAGCCGAAAATCAAACCATGCCATCATCAGTTCTTCCACAATATCACGCAGCAGAATAATAGTCCTCAACTGCTGCAGTTGTACGGATTAATAACCCATTTTATTGCAACTACATTTCATATTTTTCTCATCAAACAGACTAATGAATAGCTCAACACAACTCATACCAGGGCAGAGTCTAGACAGGTATTTCTTCTGTGTAGACCAGCGGTTCTTAAAGTGATAGGGGGTCCGCAAAATAATTTGCTATAGCCTAAAGTATTTCCAGACTGTAAAGTCGCTTTTTTTTATCATGATACATAGGCCTACTCTGATTTATTCCAAAGTGACTTATATGATGCAATTAACGTCAAATCATCTAAATGAAGCCTTTTAAAGACGAGTATTCCCTGTGGCTCGTGTTTGTGGCATGCGCCAGAAAGATGCACAAGGAGACCGAGACGCGCTAAAGCAACGCGTTCTGTTCTTCTCTTTATTTTTTCAAAGGCATGACACTTTGTAGTTATTTTGAACATAACGTTACACAAATAAAAATATACATTTTACCATACGACTATAAATGACAGAGTATTAAGTTATTTCCCCTCGATGGGGGAAAAAATCCAAGTGAACATCAATCAGTACTCAATATTAATTTAAACTGCTTTAAATATGACTGCTGCTTATTTCCTGTGCACTTCAATACTGGTCTGCGCTTGACTGTAGTCGCGTCTGTCTGCTTATTGAGTTTATTTAACCCATCGCAATTTATTGGAACTGTGTGAACTAGAGTCACTACTCACCTTAATGTTGTTCTAAAGGCTTATTACTTAATAACACAAAACTGTCCTGCTCGCACTTGCCAATTTAATGGCGACTGGTGACTTTGTAAAACTTTTTTTTTTTTTTTGAAGCGGATGCATATCTGTCGTAAAATAATCCTATGCATCTCGTGGCATATATTCCAAGCATTCTGAAGGTATACTGAGGGTTTGGTGAGAAACAAACCGAAAATGGCAAGTTATTATATTTTATATTATACTCTAACGTAGGCTATTTATATGCTGTTTTCTCCGGTTGTCAGTCAAAATGACAGTTCTTGCGTGAACATAGGCCTATATATACCTAAGCCAATTTATTATTCCTTCCTTTTTGTCTTTGTTTAAAATATTTATTTTGAAATGAATTATTTAATTACTTAAACAGACTTACTGGGGGACCAGGGTAGGCTATGACAGTTGTCATATCATACCCTGCCATCCCCAGCTGATGCTAAGAATAGAATTTATATCTACACAGAAGAAGACAATGCCCTGTCTAGACTCTGCACATGAGGGTGTTGAGATATGCATTAGCCTGTTTGTTTGATGAAAAAAGATTAAATGTAGTTGCAATAATGCGTTAAGAATCCATACAACTGCAGCAGTTGAGGACTATTATTCTGCTGCGTGATAGTGCGGAAGAACTGATGATGGCACGGTTGATCTTCGGCTGACCAATCAGCAGAAAGGAGCATTTAATTCCCGCCCACATGTAGAAATCGAATATTCAAGCTGTTTATTAATTTTTCCACCCAAGAACAAAAAACGAAAATTTAAGCTGAATTCTAGCTTTCCGTGTTTTGGAAAAAAACGAAAATATGAAAAAGGAGCCGTTTTCAAATTTTTCTACTTTCAATATTAAATCAAAAAAACGAATGATCGAATGATACACAGATTGGTATGAATCAGGGCATCTTCCGTCCAATCAATTTTTGTTTTAATATTGAAATCTGAAAAATGAAAAAACGGCACATATTTCGTTTTTCAATTATTCAAACAAAACGAAAAATCAAGAATCCGGCTTAATTTTTCGTTTTTACATTCAGTGATAGAAAACGAATAAACAACTTGAATACATGTGGGCAGGAATGAAACGCCCCTCTCCGCTGATTGATCAACCAAACATTTAATAGTCCTAAAAAAAAACATAATAAGAGTCCTCCGCTTCTACAGATTCTTAACGTGTTTATTTCTACTACATCAAACAGCCAGATTAACGAATGGCTTGACACAAACCATACTGAAGCAGAGCCTTTTGGCCCTAGGCATGCCTGTTTTATTATAGTTATCCACCCATTAAAATATGTGTGGCAAAGCTGCGCGATGCACTGCAGCACAGGGAGAATGTATTGACCACTATCAATTTATGTGAACACAGGTAGTTTTAGACAATAAACTGAGTTTATTTAATTAATATGGAGTATTGGCCAGCTAACTGATGGCATACACAATTGTTATTTTCTCTGCCAACTAAACCCAAGCCACAGAACCGTTGTGTACCTGACTGACTCGCAGCAGGCGCATAGAGTGGTGAATCATCCCTGAATGAATCAGAGTCTTTGAAAAACCCATTATAGACAACAATGCAATTACTAATTATTATAGACAGTTGGTTGATTTTATTCCTAAATGAATGAATTAAGCATTTTGAACAAATTGATTGAATAAAAGGATCCTTTATTAACACAATGACTTACAGCCACCTAGTGGCGATATTACTATCATAATTCAAGTATTATTTAATTTTATTCATATTTCTATTAAAAATGTTGTATAAAACATTAATCTAATTTCATTATACATTTGTAAATGCACATAAAGCCATCTTATCAGCATTAAACTGTAAATACATTTAAAAGCATCTTCAGACGCAGGTTCTATATCTCTGAATACTGATTTAATTGGTAACAGCCTATTGTCATATTGTTCTAATTTATTTAATGTAAGAATTTAACATTAAAAATGACATAAAAAAGGTAAAAGGTAAAAAATTTTAATTAAATAAATAAATAAATAAAAAAACTGAAAATCAGTTGCCCCTTATGTGAAAGTTAATTTCTGATACTG
Source organism: Sinocyclocheilus anophthalmus (assembly GCA_018155175.1). Classification (NCBI taxonomy): domain Eukaryota; kingdom Metazoa; phylum Chordata; class Actinopteri; order Cypriniformes; family Cyprinidae; genus Sinocyclocheilus; species Sinocyclocheilus anophthalmus. The sequence goes on from JADLZN010004848.1 coordinate 13,822, forward strand.
CTGACACTGGCTTATTTTTCGAAGTGTTATTTCAGGGTTTGGATATGTTCTTATAACTCAAACGAGTTCACCCTCAAATCATGACGTCAAATTCACATTTCACAAAAGTCAATCACTGAAACAAGCACTGTGTGGAACAAATAGTCCCATGCCAGTGGGATAAAAACAGATGATTTCCTAAATTTGTATAAAATGCTCTATGAATAAAACTCAAAATAGAAAAATAATAGATGTGCTGTGAAGGTAAATTACACAAAGTCATTTATTTTCATATCTGTAATATTATTTAAGTTCCTCCTTTGTCTAAAATGCAGCGTATTGTCTAAAACAAAAGTTATGACTGTATGTTCACATAAATTGATAGTGGTCAATACATTCTCCCAGTGCTGCAGTGCATCGCGCAGCTTGCCACACAGATTTTAATAGGTGGTTAGCTATAATAAAACAGGCAGTGTCAAAAGGGCCAAAAGGCTCTGCCTCGGTACAGTTTGTGTCAAGCCATTCATTAATCTGGCTGTTTGATGAAGAGATAAAATGTAGTAGAAATAAACATGTTAAGAATCAATAGAAGCGGAGGACTATTATTAAGTTTTTTTTAGGACTATTATTATGTTGTAATGTTTGGTTGACCAATTAGCAGAGAGGGAGTTTCATTTCCCGCCCACATGTAGAGATCGAATACTCAAGTTGTTTATTCGTTTTCTATCCCTGAACGTAAAAACGAAAAATTAAGCCGGATTCTTGATTTTTCGTTTTGTTTGAATAATTGAAAAACGAAATATGTGCCCGTTTTTCATTTTTCAGATTTCAATATTAAAACAAAAATTAATTGGACGGAAGATACCCTGATTTGTAGGCTACCTAAAACAGTAATTCTTTTAATAAAAACTTTTATTCTTTAAAAAAAACGTGGCTGTCTACGCAGTAGAAAGGCAAATTGATTTTCTGAAGTCAGTACTATATGACTAGAGAAAATGGAGAAATAGGGCTGTGGCTTCTCTTTTGCCAATAAGGTAGTAAAACGACAATACCCATACCATAATGCACAGGGGGTGGGGACTAATAAGCAATCCCTCAGTGTTGTTCTCACCTCATCTCTGGAGGCATTGTCTATCTCTGCTGCCAGTGACTGGGCCTTGGTGTGACATGCGAACAGGTTTTTGGCCTCGTAAAGGCTGAGGCTGAGAATCTGTCCATTCAGATCATCGTTCTGGTCTCGGAGTTTATGGTTTTCCTGTTAGAAGATTAAACACATCAGTGTGCAAATCATACTGAATGCAAGGAGGTAACAAAGTCTACAATACACTTTATATATACACATCCTTATATATATATCTATATCTATATATATATATATACAGTATTATACAGTGGGTGTCGGAACGTATAGACCCCTTTAAATTTTTCACTCTTTGTTATATTGAAGCCATTTGCTAAAATCGTTTAAGTTATTTTTTTCCTCATTAATGTACACACAGAAACCCATATTGACAGAAAAACACAGAAATTGTTGACATTTTTGCAGATTTATTAAAAAAAGAAAAAATGAAATATCCCATGGTCCTAAGTATTCAGACCCTTTGCTCAGTATTAGTAGAAGCACCCTTTTGATCTAAAACAGCCATGAGTCTTTTTGGGAAAATATTTGTGATATTTAAGTTTTTCTTTTTTTAATAAATCTGCAAAAATATCAAAAATTCTGTGTTTTTCTGTCAAAATGGTGTGCTGTGTGTACATTAATGAGGAAAAAAAATGAACTTAAATTATTTTAGCAAAATGGCTGCAATATAACAAAGAGTGAAAGATTTAAGGGGTCTGAATACTTTCCGTAAACAACTGTGTATATATATATCTATATATTATATATATAAAATTATAGCAGTGGTTATCACTAGGGGGGGGCATCAGCACACTCCACGCGAGCCACAAAATGGCTTGATGTGATTAAACAAGACAAGGTTGTTTACAATAAGCTAAAAGAAGGTAGATTTTATATTGAATCAACTCTCATTTTCTAGGAACCAGCATCCCATGGCCTTGGAAACCAGATTCGTATATAGGGATTGTAAAGCGTGATTTCAGACGGAAAAGTCACAGAAGATTAAAAAAATATAATAATTTCAAAAAAATGCTATTTGGGATTTTAAACATTTAATATGAATAATTACAAAAGACTGGAATTATGTTAATCACTAGTCTAAAAGTGTGAACCCTGATATTTTTAATAAGTTCTTGAAATGCCTAGAATTGTGGAATGTAATTGTATTAGTAATTAAATTATAATTTATTTTAATTAAAATTATTTCATATATTATTTTAATATATCTTTGCACTGTACCTGCTTAAGCCGTTTCACTTCATGCTCCAGTTCAATCTCTCGAGTCTTGGCGTTGTACTCGGACAGTCCCGCGGTGTTACGGCCACGGCCGGGCTTCTCAGCCTCCAGTTTAAAGAGCTGGAGGTGCTCCAGTTCACGCCGCAGGTCCTCAATCAGCTACATGCATGTGTGAATTGTGTGAGAGGTCTGGAGATTTGTTTATGTATGCATATCAATTCTAATCTGCAATGAAAATGACAGTGTTACCTCCTGCATGGCCTCTCGCTCCTTCTGAAACTCATGTCTGTTCTGCCAAAGTTTATCCATAATTTTCCTGTACAGATCCATCTCATCCTTCAAACGCAGGCTTGTGTCTTCCAGTTTATCTGTCATACGTTGCTTCTCCTGTGCACAAAATTATACATACAATATACATAGATCTTTATATTGCCATTAAAGCATTAATATTCTCTCATCATCTACTCACCCACGTCATCCCAAATGTATATTGACTTTTTTTTAATGAAACACAAACAATGATTTTTAGAAAAATAGTCCATATAATGCAAGTGAATGGGACCCTCAAAGTTGTTGCTTCAAAAACCACAGTTTTCATACCTCTATTACTGAGTGTATGGATTTAAAGTGTGGTTGTTAAAGCGTCAACTCTGAGAGTCCCATCCATGTGCATTTTATGGACTCCCAGAGAGGCATTTTTCTAAATATCTTCTTTTGTGTTCCACAGAAGAAAGACAGTTAAATAATCTAGGATGGCATGAAGGTGAGTAAATGGTAAATTATTTTTTGGGTGGGGTACCAATTTAAGGCATTTTAGACATAACATCATTATTTCTTGAAAAGCTGCTTTGAAACAATGTGTATTATAAAACCACTATACCAATAAATATAAAAATCCCTTTAACACAAGTCAGTTCACTTGGCAGCCATTTTGGACCCCAATGCAGCTGTTTTTTTTAAGTAGGCAATAGACTTACTGACGACTCTCAGTCTCATCCACTTGAAAAAACTTTGAAAACCTTGTGTCAACTTTGTATTTAATGTTTCACTGCATTTCAAATCAGTAATAAAATCTGACAACAATTTCACCATAAATGTAGCTTCTTTAGCTGATTTGAAATGAAAAATAAAATGCATTTTCAGCCTAGTCCACAAGAGGACCTTTACATTTTTTTAGCTAAATCAGACAATGACCTAGTTTTTTAGCTTTATGGAAAGGCTACAGCATAGAAAGTCATGCAGTTGCTCGACAATGTTTCATTCCATCTCAGAGATCAAAGCCTCACGGGCTGCTAATGTCATGCAGGCAGGAGCTTTCACACTCATTACACTAGCTAATGCAAGCAGTATGAAAGAGTGTGCTGTTAACACTGACAAGCTCCAAGGATTTCATTGCCTGCTGAAATGTGTCAAAAGATGCTTCAGTGAGGTCAGAAGTAATAGTGTGAAAATGAGTGCGTGAACGTGTGTCAGCGAGGGTTTAAGTGCAAGAGAGCAAGAAATTGCTATATTTGAATTGTTAAACCAACCATTTGATGCATAGCCTGATGTGTGATGTGGGTTATGTGGTTGTGGTTATGGTCAAGGGATTTCTACTCTACTAGCTAGAGATTCGATGCATATCTGACCTGGTCCAGTTTCTCAGTTTGAGACTTGAGTCTGCACACATTCACTTTCATCTCTGCATTCTCCTCTTCTAGCTGTTGGACCCTGTGGGGAGAAATCATCCATTATAAAGTAGCAAGCCACACACTGCCCTTCTAAAAAGGTCTTGAAACTTCCACATGCTTCATATACATGTTTTTTGTGAGTTTTCTGATTAGGTACCTGTTACTAAGCATTTCAATCTCAGTACTCTTGTCTCTCTCCATCTTACTGTAGGCCTCTCTGTGTCTCTTCAGCTCCTCCTCTAAACATTGCTCTGCACGTGTCTCCTGATCTTTGATCTGCTCCTCCAGCTCATGTACCCTGACGGATAAACATGTACAAACACATACAGACATAAGAAAACATATAATACATATGCATACATCACCAAGGCTGCATTTATGTGACAAAGGATTAATAGAGTATAAACATTAATACTGTGAAATATCATTACAATTTAAAATAACTAATAAATTAAATGTAATTTATTCCTGTGATGCAAAGCTGAATTGTTTTTTAGCAGCCATTACTTCAGTGTCACATGAACCTTCAGAAATCATTCTAATATGCTGATTTGCTGCTCAAAAAAACATTTATTATTATTATTATTATCAATATTGAAAACTGTTTTTGCTTAATATTTTTGTGGAAACTGAAGTGTTATCAGGATTGATAAATTGAACATTCTAAAAAACAGCATTTATTACTTTTGTAACATTATAAATGTCTTTACTGTAATTAAATCAACTTAAGGATTCTCTCACCTGAATAAACGCAGATTTCTTTAAAAAATGTTTATTGACCCCAAACTTTTGAATGGTAGTAGAATTACAAATAAAGTAATAAACGATAAATCATCCATGTACATAATTACATTAAATTTATCACTATGCTCTTTATACTGTACGGTGTCTGTAACTAATAGTCAGATATCTTTACCTGTGAACTAGTTGTGTGTTTTCCTGTTTAAGTTTGGATTTCAAATCTCCATTAGCCAGACTGTCGTTCTCAAGCTCTGTTATCTTCTTTTCCAAATAACTCACCTGCAGTAGAAATACAGAAGAGCTAAATATTATAGTCATTTATTATAGGCAACATTCTCTGAATCATATTCACAGGAAAACAACATTATTGTAGTGGCCTTAAAAAGTATATCCAAAACATTTGAATTTTACGCATTAAGCCTAAGCAATTAACAGGGTCCTCAGTGACCACATTACTATGCTTCCAGAACCTTCTCAGTGATGTCAATGTCACAGGAGTCGATGCTGTCTCTGAACAGGTCCTCTGTACTGCCCTGACTGCTGCTGAAGTTACTGTGGTGGAAGAGCTGACTGTGGGACACACAGAGAAACAGAGAATCAGGAAATGGAACTGAAGTTACTAATCTTATCTGTCCTACACAGTTACGTCTGACTTACGCTGCATCAAATATCGGGAATGACAGCATATACAGGCGCATCTCAATAAATTAAAATGTCGTGAAAAAGTTAATTTATTTCAGTAATTCAAATCAAATGTGTGAACTTGTGTATTAAATAAATTCAGTGTACACAGACTGAAGTAGTTTAAGTCTTGGTTCTTTTAATTGTGATGATTTTGGTCACATTTAACAAAAACCCACCAATTCACTCAACAAATTATAATACTTCATAAGACCAATAAAAAAAGTATTTTTTAGTGAATTGTTGGCCTTCCGGAAAGTATGTTAATTTACTGTACATGTACTCAATACTTGGTAGGTGCTCCTTTTGCATGAATTACTGCATTAGTGCGGCGTGGCATGGAGGTGATCAGTTTGTGGCACTGCGGAGTTGGTATGGAAGCCCAGGTTTCTTTGAAAGTGGCCTTCAGCACATCTGCATTTTTTGGTCTCTTGTTCTCATTTTCCTCTTGACAATACCATAGTTCCTATATCGCCCGCCACCGTTTACAGGCCTGGTGAGTTGCTCGGCCCACAGTCAAGCACAACCAGAACAGCATCCTTATGGGCTTGTAACCAACCTTCTTGGTGCAGCGCTCTGGCCACGACGTGTGACGGACGATGGAGCCAAATATCGCTGGCGGAGTAAAAGTTGGTCAAATCCAGCAATGCTTCCAAAAGCTTGGTCCGAGGCAGGGAAATGCATGAAGTGCTCCAAGATTTCTTGGATAAACGCAGGTTGCAGTAGTGAACCATTGGTTTTCACAAACAAAACAATTGGACCCAACACCAGAGATGCGCACGTGCACCCAAATCAATCACCAGACTGTGGAGCATATCATGGCGGCGTGCTATGACGAATTCGTCCACCAATGCCTTCCATGACCAGACGCGGAGGACCTTGGTTTCAGATGAAATACAAACTTGCTCCTCATCTGAAGAAGAGGACTTTGGCCCCGATTGGTCAAAGGGTCCTCCATGCCGGTCTCATTAGACGGTAAAGACGATTCTGACGCGTGTCTGTGTTCAGGAGTGAGCTTAACAAGAGGAAATACGACAACTGTAGCCAAATTCCTTGACATGTCTGTTTGTGGTGGCTCTTGATGCCTTGACCCAGCCTCTGTCCATTCCTTGTGAAGTTCACTCAATTTCTTGAATTGATTTTGCTTGACAATCTTCATAAGGTTGCGGTTCTCTCGGTTGGTTGTGCTTTTTTTTTTCCACACTTTTTCCTTCCACTCAACTTTCTGTTAACATGCTTGGATACAGCACTCTGTGAACAGCTTCTTTGGCAATGAATGTTTGTGGCTTACCCTCCTTGTGAAGGGTGTCAATGATTGTATTCTGGACAACTGTCAGCTCAGCAGTCTTCCCCATGATTATGTAGCCTACTGACCCAGACTGAGAGACCATTTAAAGGCTCAGAAAACCTTTGCAGGTGTGTTTTGAGTTGATTAGCTGATTGGGATGTCATCATGTTCTATTTTGTTGAGATAGTGAATTGGTGTTTTTTTTTTTTAAATGTGAGCCAAAATCATCACAAGTAAAATAACCAAAGACTTAAACTACTACAGTCTGTGTGAATTGAATTTATTTAATACACGAGTTTCACAATTTGAGTTGAATTACTGAAATAAATGAACTTTTCCATGACATTCTAATTTATTGAGATGCACCTGTATATAGTGGACAAAAAATATACGCAAAAAAATATATATTTTGTCCGAATTCATAGTATTTGAAAAACGAAAGGCAAAGAAACGTACCGGAGGATGAAGAGAGTTCTGTTTTTTTTTCCGACCGGATTCTGGAGTGTGCATTTGATGGACAGTTTACTATGAGGCCATGGGAGAGGATTTATGAATGGCAGTGGAGTGGATGTCATGTGACAGTAACAACATGGAGGATGTAGTATGTCCAAATTTAATTCATTCCGATATTAATACTATATATACTGTATGCTGTATAGAACATTCTTTTTAACAGTCAAAAAGTAAGTTCAAATTCAAAAGTAGCACCTACTCAGTATGTGTTTTCAGACACACTGATAGTCAGGCAATGGGTATTAAGCCAGTGCTTTGTAATCTCATATTCTACAGATCGTGTGAAAATAACAAAGATGAGAGACTTACCGACCAAATGCTGTACTGGAAATTTTCCTGTTTGGGCTGTAAAAAGAAATGGAAAAAATCCCTGTATTAGAAAAAAAGTTCATAAAAAAATTATAAAATACCATGCTGTCCAAATTCAGTTTAATAGGTACCGACAGACAGACAGACAGACAGATAGATGCATCTACCACTGTAATGTTTTGGTTATTCAATTCGACTAATCAGTTTTGTTTAGAGCCTAATTACTAATTCACTACTGCCCCAAGTGGCCAAGATCATGTACTGCAGTCAGACTGTCCTAGGTCATGAGATTACACCGATAATCAGACAGCTCTGGAGGACCTCAGTAAAAATAGAATACCTGCACTCTAATTATAAACCTCTGACTGTGTTTATGTAACTGTGTGACCCATGTCACTCTTTAAAGCCCTCCTCTCATTACATCACACAGGTCTAAATTCAAACAGCTCGCCGAAATACAAGTCAGCTCTCCTGTCCTCATATCCAACCCAGCTATCAACTAACTACAACAACAATGATGAAGCCAGACAATCTGCAAACCAAGGGAGATGAGGAAAAAATACACTCACAGCATTCACACACAAGCCCTCAAAAGGGCAGGCGCACATAGTTCTTCGTGACCTGTTAAAGTAGATGGACAAATCTAGTGCAAAAACAACATTTTCTGATGGCTTTCACACTAAACAGTCATTCAATAGCAGATCTCTCTACAAGTCTGCCTAGTGTTTTTTTAATATACAGTAATACTTAATTGATAAAATAGCCCAAATGTTTGCTGATTATAGAGAAGTTCATAGTGATGCTGATCATGTCTTGCATGAATGCATTTTAACTTCAGCAGAGTACGCAGTGAAGGATTTGAACAAAAATGCTAGAGGATTAATAGCTAAAGGCCACGTGATCCCACTTCCCCAACACACCTATTCAGCCAGAGAAAAGGAAATCACACAGCTCTTTACTGAACAGCGTCTCTTGCTCGGTTCCAAAAGGTAGCCACTTGATTATGCTGCCACCTTGTTTTATTATGATTTATAATAATAAAAATGAAAAGGCAGTCCCAGAAAGCACTGCATCAATCTTGGTGGAAAAAAAAGAATCCATTGTAGTAGAAGGAGTGATGTAGCTAAATATACATATATTTCATTCAATACTGAAAAGTATAAATAAAAATAAACTGCATCCCAAATGACACACTATACACTATGTACTTATACACTATTACTTGTGCATTATGCAATTTTATAAGGTTACTTTGTCATTAATAATCAGAGTCTGATAGCCCCTCCCCCTTCACAATGAAATTAAAGCTGCAACAGTTGAGTTGAGTGCATAAAGTGTTCAACAGTGTTTCAAACTTTATAATGTTTTTTATTCTCCTGGTAGTTAGCCGTTTTGGTTTATACCTTATAACTCTTAAACAAAGACTTTTGGAAAATGAATATGAAAAATGAATAGGGCAATTACTTCCAGAACCAAGGCTGCTGAAAAAGTGTGCACGCACTGTTGCAATTTATTAAAGTCAATTGTGTCTATTGCTTAATTGTCTGCCGTCTCTATACTTCTGAAATAACTCATGTAGTCCCAGGATGGTTCAGATGCTGTCTTAGAAGGCAGCTGTCTGTCTACAATAGCAAGTATGTAGTGAGGCAGCTCACTAGGTTTTAAGATCTATGTCTGCAGTATCATGTCTTGGTGTGTCAGCAGCAGAGGTGGAAACTTCATAATAATCCCACGATGCTTTAAATCTTGTTACAGATGAAAGATTGCAGTGTCGTTCTCCTGAAGTGCCAAATTTGTTAGGTGTCCACATAATAATAAAAGGCTTATTTCAGCAGTTTATCAAATTCCACCACACACACCCACTTAAACACCCCAGGCTTTTCTTGAGGGGCTCAGGTTTCCCTCACTGTCTGATAACATTCACAAAGATTAGTAAACCCTTGACTGGAACACTGTTGCTACGGTAACAGCTCCTCTGATGAAACCCCTCTCCCGATAAAGCTTTTGACAGACCGGGGTGATTAAAGAGACTCATAAAAATATATCTAGCTTTACCTACAGTGAACTGAGACATAAAGAATCCTCTCAGAAGTACAGTGCTATGCCATTTAATATGAACTATAGATGCTGCAAAGTTAAGGGAACTAAAGACAGCATTCAGAGGGAGACGACTGACTAAGATAAGACAGCATGCTAGATATACCATCCTTTAGCATAAAATAGATTCAGAAATAAAGCATCAACAAATATATTGCCATTTCATTATTAATATGCACTGTATTAAGATGGAGGAAGGAGCCAGATAAATGTAAATAAATACATGTACATGTATGTAAATAAATAAATATATTCAATATTTGTGTGTAATCAAAAATTGTTTATTTTGCCCAATATTTGTGTATGTTTATGCTTACAGAGTGCTGCAGGAATGAGTCCTGAAATACAGACATGAGTTAGTATTTTGAAAACAGCTGGTTCTATCATTCTAAGCTTGTTTATTTTTATTTTTATGGATATTTTGTTTAAATGTTGGAAATAAGGTCTGTGGTTAACAGAAGCTCAAGATATTTTCACGTTTTATTGTACTACATAGAATACATCAATAACAACAATTTGTGATTTTTTTTGTGAAGTTTTTAAGTAGCTAAATGGGACTACAGAGGTTTTTGGGGACATTAAACATCATCATGCCAAACAGGAAAACTCATCTCCTCACTAATCCGCTTTCACAGCCTTATTGTGTTCAAACCTTTACTCTCGCAAACTAACTCCAACCTTCCAACTTGATTTTAAAATAAGACTCAAAGTGTCTTCATAAGCTTAGTGGTGATGGTGACTTTGAATAACTTTTAACTTCTAGCGACTGTATTTAGGCTTCAAAACAAACACATTTTCTGCAATAATCTAAAAGCCAATGGAAAAATCCTACTGGCTTTTTGTTGAGCGAACCAGTGTTATGCTAACTTCTATATTGGATAACAAAAATACTGTACAGCATCCCTGTAGCACTCCATGAGAGTAACGTGCTATTATCTTAGCAATATGCTCATTTCAAACTCTTGTCGCCTCTTACCTGTTAGCTTTGAGGTTCTTGAGTCTGGCCTCTAGGTCATTGAGCAGGTTGACTTTCTTGCAGCACTGAGAGCAGTAAACATCCAGAAGCTCACTGTTGTACAGGTGCCTGATCTTCTGAGGGGTCTGGCCAGCACTGCAAACACCATCAAGTGATGATCAATACTGGCAGTAGAAGCATTCAGACTTCACTTGCTCGGTATATTTAATAATATAAAATGGTAAGATATTTCACATTTTGCATAGTTGGAAAAGAATGCCTAAAAATATGTTATTGATTTCATGATAGGATTATCCTTGATTCAACCAGAATCACACAGAGAAAATGAGAACAGCTAACGATACAACACTCCCACTGTATGCCAAAAGCGTTTCATAATTATCGGCTGTTGTGATTTTGTTTAACAATGAGTTGATTAATGGCTGTCAAAAGCATTAATGCAACAGAGTGTATTTGTGTCAGAATTATAACTACTATGCATTAATAATATGAAAATATATCTGTCGCCTGAAAATGTGCAAAGTTTTTACCCCAAGAACATTTTAAGCACATCCAAATTATCATTGCCATAATGCACTTTTTATTTTTACTTAATTTTTTTGTGCTTATGTCTGGGGTAAGGATGTGCTTAATTGTCATGAAAGCAAAATATAATTTCATATTTATTTCTATTTGTTTTCTTCATGTCTGGTTTCACGCTATTCACCTTTATTCATCCATGCAATCAAATGAAACCTACAGAATAACACCATACAGTATGTCAGTATTTCATGTGAGAGGTGTGTGCTAAAGTGGGTTAGTTAACCTGGAGGGCAGAGAGGAGCCCAAGTCAGAGAAACCATTGGTACGTGTGTCATCATCAGGGATGGGGCTGCTGGGAGTGAAGTCCACATCTTCTCCCTCTCCATAGTCCTCAAACTGCTCCTCCACTGAGATTACTGAAGCGGCTGCTGACGACACCATCTGACCACAGCTAAAACCAAACCCACACATCTCACTTTATGTGCTAATTCTTACAGTTAATTTTTTTATTTGATTAAATGTAGTGCTGTCAAATGATTAATCGCGATTAATCGCATCCAAAATAAAAGTTTTTGTGTACATAATATATGTATGTGTACTGTGTATATTTATTATCTATATATAAATATACACACACATGCATGCATATATTTCAGAAAAATATGTTATGTTTATATATTAAATATATTTGAAGAGTTCAGATGCAAAAGCCATCTGAAATTTTCTTCTAAAATGAGCATTTTTATAAGGCTCCTATGTTTAGGTTCAGTAATTTTACTTTAATGGCAGTGTATAGGTCCTTTTTATGCCATTAAAGTGAAATAAATTAACATAAAAATAGGGATGGATAAAAATGCAAATTTTGATGACAATATCAGATAGCCCTAGAGGATTTTGCATAGGAACTCTTAATGTATTTATAATATAAGTATATGAATATAAATAGAGAAGGAAATTTCAAAATATATACTGTATGTTTGTGTCTTTATACATACATAATAAATATACACAGAACACACGCGTATATTATGCAAACAAAAACTTTTATTTTCTATGCGATTAATCGCGATTAATCGTTTGACAGCACTAATTAAATGTAATTATTTTTTATTAATTTAATGAAACGATAATTGTTAAATTAATATTTTAACTAAAATTCTGGCCACATATATTAGTTCTTAAGCTCAAATAATGCTAAAACAGCGACAACAAAAAACATAATCATCCATGACGCTGACCTGTTTCCACGTAGAAAGAGTCCACCCAGTCCTTCTTCTTTATCATCATGACGTCCTCCTTCAGAAGATTCAGACCCTGCCCCACTGTCTCCTGCACTGTCCATGTCTGCCTCCTGCACGTCCCGTCCGCCCATTGCTTCCTCATCAGAATACAGCTGGCACTCTGGGTATGGCCGCGTGCACACAATGATCGGGGGTCCCAGACTCCCCTCCCCGTGCTGCAAACAGATATCAAAGATTTCAATAAAGTCATATTGCTCAAAATGCAAATGTAACATCAAAACTAGACCAGATTACTCTGACTCACTATGTGGTCTCTTCACACACACAACTTGGTGAGGTGAAATGAGAACTTAAGAAGACCTTTCTCAGAGGGACACAAAAGATAATGGGTCAAAGGTTATGGAAACTTTCCTCATTAACCCCAGAAGACACAACGGACGCCAAAACAGGACAAAGGTCATCATGGTGAACAGGTGTGAAACCTTTCAGTTGACTAACGCATAGTGAGTGTAACCAAGAGAAGAAAAGGACAAGGATTTAGATTGCATGGCAGAAACAGAAATGGTGCTCTCAAAATGAAATACGATTTAAATACTTGCCATTCTCCAATTTATACCACAGTGAACATTTCTCTGCTCACTCTCACAAGGTTTGACTTTTCTTTTTTTTTACACCCATTCTGTCCTACAACAAGTGCAGTTCAAAAATTTAAATTCATGTCACATCTCAATGGCAGGAGGACAATGGGAATCAGCTGATGTTGCCCAGTGGCTCATTGTTATTTGCACAGACAGAGCAGAATAAGTAATCACACTATAAGAGATTGTTAAATCAATGGTAAGTCTTTATATATGTTTAAATACATACATTTCTGACACTTTCTGTCTGTTTAATGTGAAAGTGTATTTATGTGTCTTGGGAGAAACTGTATTATTAAAGCTGAGAGTTATGGCTGTTCATTAAGCCTTTAGTGCATTCTGGGGAACTACAGTACACACCAATGTGCTTTAAAATGACTTAGCTCATCCCTCATTGATGATCATAATTTGTCTAATTTATTCATAAGGAAATGCTACAATAAAACAGACTTCTCCACTACTTCAATGCCATGTTAAAATCACTAATTTCAGAAATAAATAGCCATAAACTGCTAGTTTGTCATACAGTGACCCCAAATATGTATTTGAACACTTTTAAATTAAGTTTCACTTTAATTTTTCTGAATTTCAATGCACAGATCAAACCATTTTAAATTACTTTAACCATCTGTTCTGAAGGCAATTTTAAGCCAGGGTGTAGTTTATCACATTCACTACAAACATGGACCACTAACGTTTGACAAATTCTTTTTGTCATAATATTGTTTTATTTAAACCCTTCTATCTGTATTTGTGTGCGTGTGAAATGTTTTGCTTGAAATGTAGTTGTATTATTTCTTTAAAATAAATGCCAGTCAGTTTGATATTTTGTCTTAATGTAACGTCATGCTTGTGTGTAAACACTCAAATTGACTTATAGAGTCCCTAAGGAACAGCTTTAGACATACATCTAATTCTAATAGGGATCTTTACTACACTCTCTATATTACTACTGCTTGATTAGCACAGGAATGTAATAGTCAGCTGCTCTACTGTCCTTTGATCCCTCACTCTTTATGCTAAGCCTTTACCATATTTTTCCCTCTTCCTCATTTTTCTTTACTCAATAATATACAGTATAATGTATTTAAAAAATTGTCTTTCCTTCAATCGCAAACTCAGGCTTTTCCTAAAAGCATTTCATTCATATCTGAGTGCATCTCAGTGAATGCAGCAGTGTGTTAGTGTGTTTCTGAAGTGACTCCTCTCACATTCACACCTCAGTGAGTCCGTTACCTTCCTTTGTAGGTCACACATGAAATTCACACACCTCTCCACTCACACCAGATGGCAGATGTAAGAAATGAGACTACAGAAAAAAAAAAAACTGGTGTAGGGTTTACTCAGAAATTGCTAGTAATTTTCACAAATAATTACAAAGCAGTGACACACTGAATTAAACACGAAATTTTGAAATAGATTGATGAAATAGTATTTTCTTCTAAAACATCTACTCAAATAATATTTATTTCAACTTTTACTGATTAAGGAAATCTGCAGTGTACAACCAACATGTCTAGCATATAACTATCCAAACTAGCATATATATCCAGTCTTTAAACTAGTCCTTTGCATTTAAAAAGGGAAAAAAGCTTCTAGTCTGTTCGGTCTGAGCTGAGATTATGCCTACGAAAAGGAAATGTAACGGCCAGCCTCAGGATTAAAGATCACAGGTCTAGTCACAAATCTGAGTAAAAGTTTGATTCTTCCCACATGGCTGGATCTTTTGGAGATAAGAGCGGAGGAGCAGATTACTGATGATGACTGATATCTGCATAGTCTTAATGTGAAGCTTTGACAGCATAATAGAGGTTCTCCCTGCTGAGCGGCGACTGTGATGAATGCAGCTCTATCAGATACACTCTGACTGCAGTAATGTAAGAGGAGATGCTAGGATCTCCTGCAGTGAAAGCCCAGATAAATGAGCTATAAACTAAGACCCCTTTTGGTCCAACCTGACCTGAATCTGCCAGCCCCCCTTAGACAGCACCGTCTGGAATGCCTAGACTTAACATTCATTATTTACACTCTTCTACTGCCAGACTGCTTTTAATGTTAGGCATGCAATAATACACAAACATACTTCATATCATTTTATAAACCAAAAAATATTATACTAAAATAGAGTTATATGTATTTTGCTGATGAAAGCAGTTAAGAAACTGCTACTATCATTTCACTCACCATTACTCTGTGTATATGGTGTAGTGACAATGAAGTGATTTGATTTTATCTGGCTTATTTACTTACGATTTGTGGACTATTCATATTATAGACACATTTGCTTTCAAATAAATGCCAATGAAGGGAAGCTTCACTTTAATGCAGTTGTTCTTAATTAGAGAACTGAGAATCAAAGCAGGGCCATTTTGCAGATTTTGCTGTTTGCCGATTTTTAAGGTTAACATGATGGACTAATACTGTCATGCTGCAGTACTGCTGATCCACCCGTACCGCCAGCGTTTCATGCAATATTGCTGAGTACAGACTAAGTTGCATCAAAGCTTAAATACAGCTAACATCCAAAATATGGGATGCTAAGAGCTAAAATACACCCACCAGTGTGTCCACATTGCTTACAGTGTGCTGTTTTGGAGGGATGATCATCATTAAAAAGCCAGTGACTATGGCAGCTGGAATATGCAGCCAGGTATTGATTCAAACAAACACAAAGTGATGTCCATGCCGAGTCAAAGCTGCTGTATTCTTGCAGAGTGTAAGTGGGTTTCTGTCAATGGTTATTGTGTAATCAAACACACTTTTATGTCAATACTGACCGAAAGCAATATCCTTTTATTACTTGGCTTAAAGGGACAGTCCAATAATTAAAGTTCTGTAATCGAGAGAGTGAATTACGTAAATGAAATGGTCAGAAAGTACACTACTGTTCCAAAGTATGGGGTCAGTTAGTTTTTTTAAGGAATAATTTCTTTTATTCAGCAAGGATGCACTACTTTGTTACAATTTCTACTTCAAATAAATGCAGTTCTCTTGAACTTTCTGATCATCATAGAAATCTGAAAAAAAGGTATCACAGTTTCCACAAAAATGTTAACTGTTTTCAGCATTGATAATAATAAGAAATGTTTCATGAGCAGAAAATCAACATATTGGAATGATTTTGCATTAAATGCTTAAGACTTGGTTGCTGAAAACTCAGCTTTGCCATCACAATAAATTACATTTTAAAGTATATTTAGATAGAAATTGGCTATTTTAAATTGTAATAATATATTTACATTTACAATATTATGGTTTTCTGTATTTTTGATCAAATAAATGCAGCCGTGGTAAGCATAAGAGACTTTTTTTCAAAAGCATAAAATCAAACCAACCCCAAATCTTTTGAATGGTAGCGGATTAAACGTGTTTAATGCGACACTATTTCTTTGTCTCGGAGCGTGCCTGAAAACATTCAAATGCACAACATGTCCCAAAGCCCCCAGATATATATAAATAATAGAGAAGTTTTGTCTGTGAAGTCTAGGAGACGATGCGTGATGGAGGAATGCACCTAGATATCTCACTCACATACATTTTTTGATTATTTTCCTCAGTGAAAGCAGAGCAAATATTTTTTTTGCTCATGTTTAGATGCGGTTTAATTTATCTCTGTAAATCTGGAGACGAACAGCACTTCTTTACAGATCTTAAGATGACAGCAACCCACACAAACAAACAAACACAACACTCAATTCTGGCTAGCGTCCAAAGTGCACCATCATATTCACAGCCTTTCAAGTGCAGCTCACAAGAAATGTCAAGTGTGCACATGAACATGACAGAAAAGCCTCTCAAATTTCTCCAAGACAACAGCAATCCCTACCACACACAGTAGCTGCTGTTTTTGGGGATTTTGTCAGGTAACAACCCACTTCAAACCAACATTTTGGACCACCTGACATCCCGAATCTATACAGCAACTACCTCAAAACAATATGTACAAATTAAATGAGTTTAAACCCTGTATCTTGAAATAGCTTTACCTTTAACATTACTGTTTTTGCTAAATGCTAGTTTTGGCTAGTGACAAAATGAAACTGTAAATAGTAGCTAAGATCAAGTATAATGCACCCCCCCCCCCCCCCCCCCCCCCCCACCCCCCCCCCCCCCCCCCCCCCCCCCCCCCCCCCCCCCCCCCCCCCCCCCCCCCCCCCCCCCCCCCCCCCCCCCCCCCCCCCCCCCCTGTTTGTTACTGAAGTAACAACCGAAAACATGAGTGGGGGACATCAAGCTGGGTGATCATTTTGTAGCAACGGGTGGCTGGTTTTGTTGAGATCTCAGTGGAAAGGCAGGGAGAGCTGGCCATCTCGCTGCCTACACAGTCAGCAGACAAAAGACAGTGTGGATTTACTGGGAGCCATGAGTCATAATCCAGCTCTCGGGGCTCTAAAACGGTCGGCCGCGCTTCCCTGGACGGTATCAAAGCGAAACGCCTTTGAACTCTTTATTGACCTTGAAAATGGTAACCCAACAAACATACAGAAAGGCCATCCAGAGCTGCAGTTACACAATCAATACAGCAGTGGCACTTGGCTAAGCAAATTACCGTATTATTCCACAGCATGTGTTGGCGTCCCCTTTGAAAGCAAGACGTGTCGAGACAAGTGGAAATATGGTTCTCAATTTAGTTGCTCTAACATCCAGGCACAATCATAAAAGTGTACCACTGACTTCAAAAGGTCGGTCACAAAATGTTCATCCACCCCTCTCCCTTGGCAGAGCAATAGTCTGGATGCACCACATTATTGGGTTTTAGAGTTTCCAAACTGCAGTTAACCTCTTGTCCCAATTATAACACTGAATTATATCTTTTGCTGGGCTTTGCATTATGACATCCATGAAATGGTAGTACAGTACAGATAGTGCCCTTGGTCATGCACAGATTCTTTGCTGCCCACGCAATAACCAGGCCTGATACAGCATTTCATAAAAGATCGATATCTAAAGCTGTCAGACCAGCTGCTAAATGACTAATCTTAAATGCAGTAGACAAGAGAACTGGATTGACTTATGTACAGTACCTATGTACACAGCATCCATCAGCTTATACTGTACATGGGTGGATGACTTTAAACCAAGCAAAAGTTAGAATAAAAATGATAAAACTCCAGGAAAATGCTTACTATAGCTATATATAATACACACATAAGCGTTCAAGAGTTCCGCATCAGTAAGATTATTTATATATATATTGAGCAAGGACACATTAAATTGACCAAAAGAGACATTTAGAATTTTACAAAAGATTTTTATTTCAAATAAATGCTATTATTTTGAACTTTACATTCATCAAATAATCCTGAAAAAAGTGTCAAGGTTTCCACAAAAATATTAAACAGAACAACTGTTTTCAACAATTGTATAATAATAAGAAACGTTTCTTAAGAATCAGATCAGCAAATATTATGAATGATTCCTGAAGGATCATGTGACACTGAAGAATGGAATAATGGCTGCTGAAAATTCAGCTTTTCATCACAGGCATAAATTACATTTTAAAATATATTCAAATAGTTAATTTAGACTGTAATAATATTTCAGAATAATACTGAAAGCCATAAAAACCTAGACAGGGCATGTACTGACATCCAATACATATACTAATGCATTATATGATACAATTATGCTTAATTTAAGACATTTTATTATTTTAAATATGTATGACAACTTTGACAGATAAAAACAATGTTATTTCAACCACACATATGCTGTGTTTAGAGCAGGCTCATGACTAAATGTCCTCTGCAGTGAGGGAACAGGGCTTTGTATTGACTAAACTTTATCTACAATGAACATTTATCAGCATATAGCTGACAAGCTCTCAGCAGTAAAAGTTTAAGAAGCCAATAACACTTTGGCAAAACAAACCCAGAGAGGGGTAAATGCAAGCACCAGTGAAGGAATTTTAATGGACGTCTAACCCTATTGTTCCTTGACCTTTCTAAATTGTCCCTTGCCAGTGGAATAACATTACTGCAACATTAAGAAACACACACATTCATACAAACACAATATAGATGCGGTACTACCAGCAGGTGGTCATTAACCATCGAAGAGTCTTCCCAAACCACCCCAGCACACTCAACCTCCCCTTTTCATGTTCACACAGTCCCTTCTAACTATCAGCAGTATTCAAAACTCCACAGTTCCTCCCTTTCGACAACCCCCAACCCCACAACAACTCCCAGCACACACCATTAGCCCTGTTCCCAAGAGACACAGACTTAACGGTTTAAGTTTACGAGCATGTGCACTTACAACAACCATTAATCAGTCTGCTAGTTTTTCTAAACTATTAGTCTCATTTGAGGTGCAAAACTGGGGATTTTCTCCAAGAACAGATATTTTCACCAGTCTGGCATTTAAGAAACAAAGTAAGAGGAAAGCAGAAACAATGGGGGGCGGGGGGAGGTCGTCACCAATGGCTGTTGGGTAGACGAAGGCAGACATGAACACACACGCTGCCAAAAAACGCATCGACACAGACCAAACACACACTGTCTGATTAGCATTTCAATAGCATGACCCTTTCCCCTCCAACAGATCACCACACAACCCAGGCTGGCTCTCCAGTCATTCATTCAACTTGTCATTCAAGGGCAGGTGTAATGTTTGGGAAACACACAGGCTGGTTGTGAACTCCACCACATTCAGAGCCTTAGTATCTCACAATAAAATGCAAAAAAAATAATCTCTCTAAAGTGCCATTGGGAGTCAAAGAGATCTACAAAAGCTTCTCAGCATCAATGTTGGGAGAAGATGATCATGTACGCTGAAAGATTATTACAGAGAAAAGAGGATGAGAGATGAACATGAGAGGAAGAGCAGGAACAATGGACTTTGCTTGGCTGCAGCAAATGTTCACACATGTGAGTTTTCTCATCTCATCCTCTTACCCCGCCACTCAATAATGAAGATCCATCTCCTCCATCCTCTTCACCCGTGCCGGTTAAGCCCTTATCGGCTGAGGACGCCCAAGACTTGGTGTCCCCGTCTCCCTCCAGGATCCCCACCCTCAGCACAGTCCAACAGGTGAAATATCAGTGTCCAGTCCTGTCAGATTTCAGCGCTCCTTCAGGTATCTCCGCCAACATCCACCGTTGCTCCAAACCGGCTCAGTCCTTCTCACACATACACACACACTCGCTCCAACCTGCAGCAACCGATCATGCGGCCACACACGAACAGAGACGCTAGCGATCTGGCAACAGTTGTTGGGCTTTTGGCCACTCCTCCCAGGAAATCACCTCCCCTACTCCGGCCTGTCACATTCCCTCCCTCTCTCTGCCTCGTTCTCTAGGCTGTTGCTAGGAAACTATTCAGCTGAGCCGTCCCACAGCCGTGACATCGAGCGGAGCGTGAGTGTGCTCCCTTGCAACACACACAGCTATCTTAAGCCTAACCTCAGCTGTGCTGGATAATACGCACAATTACGGATAATTAACCCACTCCTCGTTTAAGTACCATGACAAATAACGCAAATAGATAAATAAGATACAGAGAAATCAAAGTATCAATAGGGGGTTGATCATGCGGTGGCCTGAAAAAAATAAAACAGGCAGTGTTTTTATGATCAAAAAGAAAACAACATTCTTGTATTCTGCCCTGATTAAACTATAAGCACAGATGCCAAAATGTTTATTATATCAACAAAATACTATAAAAATGTATTAACTGTTGCAAACAGAAATAGCAATAACAAATGTTCTATGAAACAGATGAATGTGAATCTGGCAACATTTTATTATGTTGGTTGTTACATGGCGGCAGTTCAGAAATGGTTAAAAAAATTTAAGGTTAAAGCTCTATTGCTTTTGAAAATTATGCGCCACCTACACTAAACCCTACCCTAAACAGATAGTGTTAAACATATTTGCTGTAGCAACTATGCCATTTCAGCTTACTTTATAAGCTCTTTTATCGTAACACGGAACTCCTAAGTGCAGTGCTATACCAGGAGAGCTACTGAGAAAGTTTATTATATCAGAAAAGTTATGCATATGGAGCTGGTTATGCCATGTAAACGTCAAAATATATTAGTTTACAAATCATGTACTATGTTAAATGTGTTTTGAGGTGTAAGCACAGTATTTTGCAAGGAACCAGCTGAAAATTGTCTTTATTAATCAATAATCCATTGTTGGCGTTTTAGAGCCACTAACGTTCCTTTTCGCTATAAATGCTGTAAATTGTATGTATAGGTAAGTTTTTGGAGTTTTGCAAAAATGTAAGTAGAGGCATGTTTTTCCAATGAGCCTATGTTGGCTTTTCGCCTCCAAAGCCCTTCATACTGACTTCAAAATGTGCAAATACATAAAAGAAAATAATGTTTTCAGCAGTTATTCTCCAATACATCTAAGCTGACTAGATCTAAGCCACCTGAAATAGTTAACCCAGTAGTTAAAAATGAACCTGAACCTAAAAGTTAAAGGGGTCATATGATGCTGCTAAAAATAACATTATTTTGTGTATTTGGTGTAATGAAATGTGTTTATGCGGTTTAAAGTAAAAAAAACACATTATTTTCCACATACTGTACATTATTGGTTCTCCTCTATGCCCCGCCTTTCTGAAACACGTCGATTTTTACAAAGCTCATCGGTCTGAAAACGCGAGGTGTGCTGTGATTGGCCAGCTATCCAGTGCGTTGTGATTGGCCGAATACCTCAAGTGTGTGACGTAAATGTTACGCTCCTCACCATACTGTTGATGCCGTGTCCCGGCCGAAGCAACGAGACATAATTACTGATTATAATGACTTATACTGTCTTTTTACGCGTTGCGTTGCATCACGCCGCGTAAACATAAAACCCTGTCTGCATTTGTGATCAGAGAAATGACAAACAACAAGCGCTACTCTACACTGCCCAAAACTCGCGTTTGAATCATCAGTGGCAAATCCTTTAAATATGAAAACTTACTTACAGACTGCGAGTCAGAACTGCAAAAACACAGCGACCTAGCGTGAGCCGAAGCCCCGGCTTAGCGTGCGCTGAGGACGGGATAGAGTGAGCTGAGGTGGCGGGTCGAGAATGGCGCACCGGACGGATCGACGAATGAGGGGCAACCACTGTGACGAATCCGGGCTGGACTCCGCTTCGTCCACAGCACTAAGTTGATGTATTTCCTCAGTGACCAGCACGGATCAGCTCTAGGCATGACGAAGCAGATATCGTCCTCTTTTGGAAGACCAAACAAAGTAGTTTCGCTTTCACAACGAAGCACACAGCGTCTTCACGACATGGCGGCGGCAACAACAATACTACAGCGAGAATAAAAGTTACGCCTTCTTTCTTTGCGTGAACATTTGGGGGCGTTATGCAAATCTTCCCACACAGCGACGTAGATATGTGGGGGCGTGTTGGAACGAGACGTTTTAGGTAGGTGTGGCAGACTCTGAACTTTTATAAAGAATATCTCTTTGAGTGAGACTTTAGTCTTGGCAACTTTACAGATCTTATTATGCACCAAGAGCTTGTAACACTCCAAATAGAAAGGAAAAATTGAAATCGCATCATATGACCCCTTTAAAAATGAAAGTGATGTAACCCTGGGCTTAATCCTGGTCACTTTTAAGTGGTTTTAACAGTTAAAAATAATGTTAGGGTTAAATATTTCAACAAAAAATTGCAAATTCTGTCATCACTGTTTACCTTCATGTCATTCCAAACCTGTTTGACTTCTTTCTGTGGAACATAAAAGATCATTTTAAGAATGCTGGCAACCAAACAGTTTGGTGATCATTTGTTTATCAAACACTGAAACATTTATCAAAATATCTAGAAGTAAAGTCATGCAGGTTTGAATCGACATGAAGGAGAGTAAATGATTTCTTTTTGGGTGACCGTCCCTTTAA
Source organism: Sinocyclocheilus anophthalmus (assembly GCA_018155175.1). Taxonomy (NCBI): domain Eukaryota; kingdom Metazoa; phylum Chordata; class Actinopteri; order Cypriniformes; family Cyprinidae; genus Sinocyclocheilus; species Sinocyclocheilus anophthalmus. The sequence goes on from JADLZN010004848.1 coordinate 36,692, forward strand.
GCATACTGTCGAATTTAACATAAACAAGACGTCTGCAAATAATTTAACAATTTTAATAATAAAATTAAAAAAAAATTGACTAGAGTTCACTTTAATAACTAGAGTGGTCTTATGACTGATTTATGGAATCTTAAGAGCTTCCTTAATTAACACTTCTCATAAATTCACAGCAGCAATGAGCTCTCGCTAGAGGCAAAGACGGATGAAATAAAAATCTAATCACTGGTGAAAATTTACACATGTACATTCACACTTCCACAGCGGCAAGTGAGAAGTCTCACATATGCTGTACTCTGCATATGCGTGAGGTTTGAGGAGCATGTTTATGCAGGTGTGTGAGGGAAAGAGAGAACGAAAGAAAGAGCAATCCTCCTCTGTTCCTCCTCTCCACTGTGTATCAGTGATGCCCCACTTTCTCATGATTCCCATGAGCTCAGTGCAGCAGCAGCAGCAGCGGCGGTTAGTTTCAGTCCAGCAGCTCGAGACCAGGCACATGCTCTTCTCTCTCTGTCAGAGCTATGAACACCTCTTCAAACCATCTTAAAATACATTACACATTATCTCTGTGATGCTGCAGGGAAACAGATACAGTCTGAGCTTTAGTTGAGAAGATGGAAGAAAGAGAGAGAGACGGAGAGAGGGAGGGTGGAAACGCGAGAGAGGATGCTGTTAGATCAGGAGGGTGCTGGCTGCAGATGAATAGATAGATGTTCACACAGCTCTATCACCAACTGCTACTCAGCTCCTGATGCTGTTTATACAGCCAAAGCCATTCTATTTCAGACATGTTTTACTCAGATTGCAGGTTTTAAAAATATGTGCAATGAAAGACAGCTGTTATTTCAGTCAGGTGTGGTTGATCTCCACCTGCTTCCTGTTGTCATGTCTCAAAGGAAAATAAACAAATGCGTAATTTTTTTCATAGTTGCTATTTGAACATGAAAAATAATGTTAGACCATTATTACAAACAGTCAGAGTTTTAGAAGAAAATGTGAGTGGTGCTTGACTATGGGTATCCAGGGTGGTTCCCAAATAGGACCACCATAGCTGCATCCTCCAGAGGTCGCATTAGTCAGCCACATATGTCATTGAGGCAAAGAAAAGTAACTGTAATAAAACTCTTGTTTATGTGGCTGACAAATACAACCTCCGGAGGATGAAGCCTCCGAAATGAGATGCAGCTTATGTGATTTCTAAGAATTTTTAAATGTCTGTTGTCTGGTTGCTAGCATGTTATATTTTGGGATTTTTTTCAATAACGATAATTAAACAATATATTGCTTGCAATATATTGAGTGTGTTTTTGAGCTGGTACAGGAAATCACACCTGTCAATGGATAAATTAAAACATGACACTATAACCACAATAGGTGGCACTCATCCTATTTATTAATGTACGTGATTCATTTAATCATTCATCAATCGATTTTGTTCAAAATCAAGGACAAGTGACTCCGGTCCCAATGTTCATACTATCCTTTCTAAATAGTATGTGAGATTAGAATAAATGTGTCCCAAAGCATAGTATGTCAAAAAGAGTATGCCAAAATTCTCCATATGGTCTACTATTTCAGGTAGATTTTCGAAGTGTGGATCCGTGCACACTTTAATGGCTAATATTGCCCACAATCCATTGTGCTTTGGCAAAGGATTCTGTTCAAAACTACAAACATCGTAGATGTGCGCGACTGACAGTTAAGTAGAGAGGTTTAGATAAAGGGGTTTGAGTTACTAATAATCAACATTTAACCTGTTAAAAAAAAAATTAATTTAATGTTATCTGTGTTAGGATATTTCATCTGCAACAACAATGTGAACTTTCATAAACATCCGTTTGGCCATGAACTACTAAATGCATCATTATGCAAAAAATATGAGCAGAGTTCTCTGCATAAAGACCCACGGCTGGCAGATCAACTTGCTACTTCTTTTCTCTCCGATATGGTAGAAAGTTGAATTAAAGAAAATATGGAGGATGTTAACTGTGACAAGAAGACTGACAGGCCAGTTTACAGTGACAGGGTGCGTGTAACTATGCGACAGAGCGGTCCGTTAAAGACGCAATTGTATGACGTGATAGTATGTCCAAAGCTTGCCTACTCTTCTACTACACACTCAAAAGTGTGTATTTTTCCTCACAAAAAAAGTACATACTTTAAGGGTCCTCTTTATGGATTGCAATTTCCAAATTTTCCTTCTCTTTGGAGTGTTACAAACTATTCGTGAATAGATAAGTTACCTAAAGTTGCAAAGACTAAAGTCTCAAAACCCAAGAGATATTCTTTATAAAAAGTTAAGACTAGTCCACGCCCTCCTAAAACACCTCGTTCTAACACGCACTCTCAACATGTCTAGCGGATTCCAGCCCGGGGTCGTCACATATGGTTGCTGCAAAGCCGCCGGTCACTCCTTCGTCAAATCCGCCGGCCACGCCATTCTCAAGCCCGCCGCCTCTGCTCACTCAAGCCGGCCTCTGCTCACTCAAACCCGCCGTGTGTGACGCTGTGTGTTCGTTGTGAAAGCGAAACTACTTTGTTTGGCCTTCCAAAAGAGGACACAACTAGAAATCAGTGGTTAAGTTGTATTTACAACACTGTTCCAGAACAGTTCAACCCAAATATTCAGATGTGTGCAGCGCATTTTATGGAGGACGAGGACTGTTTCCTGAACCAGTAGCCAAATGCGTCTGTGGCACAAAGGCTGTTCTATAAACTTGGGCAGTTCCAACTTTGCAAGGGCAGTCTGCCGCTTCTGACTCATAGCCTGCAAGTACATTTTTTATATTTAAAAGATTTGCCACTGATGATTCAAACATGAGTTTTGAGCAGTGTAGAGTAGCACTTGTTGTTTGTCATTTCTCAGATCACAAACGCAGACATGGTTTTATGTTTACGCGGCACGATACGCAACGCAACACATAAAAAGACAGTATAAGTCATTATAATCAGTAATTATGTCCCCACTGGATGCAACAAATGCCTCGTTTGTAATGGGTTTTATTGGTGTTGTCTCATCGTGCCGGGACACAGCCTCACAGTATGGTAGGGGCGTAACATTTACGTCACACGCTTGAGATTTTCGGCCAATCACAATGCACTGGATAGATGGCCAATCACAGCACACCTCGCTTTTTTAGTACGATGAGCTTTGTAAAAATCTACGCATTTCAGAAAGGCGGGGCATAGAGGAGAAACAATAATGTACAGTATGTGAAAATTTTGTTTTTTTAACCTTAAACCGCATAAACACATTGCATTACACCAAATACACAAAATAATGTTCTTTAGCAAACATCCGTTATGACACCTTGAAGGAGGTAGTATAAGCAGGCACATTGGGACGCAGCAATTGTCTTTATGAATGGATCATTGAATCATTGAATGACTTGACTCAAATGATTCTTTCAAAAAGAGATTAATTCAGGAACGAAACTCTGCAGTATTGCTGTGAGACAACAAATGTTCTGCTCTAACTTTGTTTGAAACTATTTTTATTGGCGAAAAAGAAAAAAAATGTAACTCAATATTAACTTCTTGTTTTTTTAAATGTTGTATAAAATCAATACAACATTTTGCGATCACTCTCACATGCTAATATTCAGAAAAATGGCAAACTTGCCTGTATAATATAACTATATCTTATAAATACAAAAACCCATTAAGGGATATTTTTGGCTTTCATAACTTGAATTATAGTGGCACTGTATTCTGATAGGCTTCATCACACAGTCAATGCTTTTGGACTCTCAAGACATGTTTTTGTTTGTTTTTTGCAAAGTCAGTGACATAATCGATAATGACAGCTCACACATCATTAAAACAACAATTACAATGTTACTGTAGACGATAAACATCGCACAGCCTGAGGGTTCTGAGGGTTTTTATACATTTGCTATGTGGTTTCTTGGGTGTACTGAGTGATTTTAGACATCTGTTGTCTGGATGCTAGGATGTTGTAAGGTAGTGGCCAAAGTGGGACTATGTGGCTGCTAAGGTGTACTGAGTGTTTTTTTTAGATGTCTCAGGATGTTCTGGGGGGTTTCCAGCACATTATGTATTTGCTAAGTTGTTCTGGGTGAATTAATCAATTGCTATCTGGTTGCTAGATTGGTTTGAGTTGAGTTTTTGAGGTGCTAGGATGTTCTGGTTGCTAGTTGCTATAAGTGGTTGCTGGTTGCTTACTTCACAGAATTTGCATACTTAGCACTAAGGATTTGTTCAGTTTTATAGCAATAGTAAAGCTTGCGAACTTGCAAGCACTCATAATAATGAAGAGAGGAAATAAATAAGGAGTACATTGAGATTGATATAAGACAGAAAACATTTAGGTTGTTAACTGAAACTGCTCTACTGCTCAGTGTAATGTGCGAGTGATTACTTCAGGCTTTAATTTAGAGAGTGAAGTCTCCTTCTCTGTGTGCACATGAGCACGGATTTTATCTCTTCTAACATTCTCTTTACTCTTTTCCGCCCTAATTGTGATTGACAGCTGGTAGATTAGGAGGACTTCTGGAATGTGAGGAAAGACGAGAACAAAAGAGGGAACGAGAATAAGAGAGGGGGTCATTCTCTAATCAGGCCCGATGAGCCAAAAGCCGGAAGGAATCAGACAACACACACATACTGGATAACATCAAATTAACCAAAATCCAAAGAAATGTCAACAGCCCTGAAGCTTAAGATGCTCAATCGAAGCTTAAAATGTACTTGCAGCTATAGTGTAACAGAGGGGATTAGAAATGAATAGATGAAGTGAAAGACAGCAAGAGTAAGAAGCAGGCAGAAGAGCAGGAGGGAACACAGTGAGCACAGGCTTGGCAGTTTGGGCACAGTGTGCATACAAATGACTGTATTCCTCTATAATCTAAAAGCAGAGGTCTGAACTGGTGGGTCACAGGAGGGGTATAAATGGGTCATAGGTCTGTTCTGATAGGCTCACAGACAGCAAAACAACACTAAATGCAACTAACCATGTAACCGTGCATTGAAACTACACAACAAAGAAAGAAACAACCCGGACTACACTGGATACGAGTTAATTTGCAATGCAGACCACAATGTGTTTTGGAATTTTTATTTTTAATGAGACTTCACCCCAAGGAAGAGAGGGGCGGGGTGAGCAGAGCTCATTAGCATTTAAAGGGAAATGCACTGAATCGGCTTGCTGTGAAAAGAGTTGTTTTTGACAGGGTAAAAGGGTGTTTTTACACTACCATTGACAAATTTTAAACAAAGTATGTTATAGACTTTTCATTAAAACCCTAAAAGAATCATATCAACTTGTGGAAAATGGGTATCCGATGACCCCTTTAATACATTTCAGTGTTTAATTATAAGGACCAGTGTGTTTTCATTGTTAACTAAAAAATAAAACTATTAAAATTTATTTTGGTTACTGAAATAATGCTGGAATAAAATCCAAATAGGCTATCACATGAATATTTATTTATTATTAACTTACTTTTTTGTAATTTTTCTTCCAACCTAATTGAACTAAGTTAAGTACTAAACTTACTGAAACTAACATAAAACCAATTAAGCTACATAAAAAATATTAAAATTCCTAACACTTTTTTAAAGCAAACTGAAAATGTAAACATTAAAGCTAATTCGAAATATTAATAAACACTATAATAGTTTCTGAATAATACTAAAATAACATTGTAAGGACATTTTTGTTAACTGTTTTACACTGAACAAATTTGGTAGTGTATTTGGTCTTTAAAATCCTGGTCCTGAAGAAAACCTAGTTTTTGAGCCACTGGATAAATCAAAGCAAATAAATCTCTTCAGACAGCGAAAGACATACACAAACAATGTAACAGCAATCAACAAAGCTCAATGCCCTTGGTGCTCATTTGTTTTATATTAAATTGTGTGGTTGGCTATGTCTTTATCTGGCAATAGTGCACCACTGGGAATACAAAACGTAAGTGCTCAAAACAATGACAAAATGGCCATAACATTAAACTTTTAAATCTGCTGCAAAGCGACAAAGTGCACAAAGGTCATACTCAAGTACATATTACTATGAAAACTGACCAATTCCTGCCGTGCACAGGGTTTTAAGCAATATGCTGACATTTTATCTAATGGTACCAATGTCAGGCAACCTCAAGCTCACACTAGGCGTGACAGTCGGCTTCTTGGTGAGAAAGCTCGTACTTAAAGTGTGATGTCATTTTTTATTTACACAGTTGTGACAGTGCATACACTCAGAACAGGGCTGCTTACACCAGCCCAGACAGAGAGAGGAGAGGAGACAACATGATAAACACGGCCCAGTGGCATGCTGAAAGCTTGATGGCAGTGACTGGACTCAGCGGGTAGTAGTACTGAACAGCATCACCCAAAAATGGGTTGCCTTTATAATCTGACCCTGGACCAAATGACAAGATCAAGCGTAATGGCAGTTCTGCCAATAACTTTTTGATTTCCTTTCATTTGGCACACACATGACATGCAACCTCTGTCTGCACAAGCAGTACTGACAGACTGCGTCATCTCTTTTTTGTACTTGCCAACACTTTCATATTTTATAATCAAACTAGTTTCATCATGTTGTTCCAAAACTTTCCTCTGTGGAAAATTAACGTTGACCTTCATCGTATGGACAAAAAACACAGAGACATATTTCAAAATATGTTCTTATGTGTTCCACAGAAGAAAGTAAGTAGTACAGGTTTGGAGCAACATGAGGGTCATTTTCATTTTTGGATGAACTATCCCTGCCAATTAATACACTGATAAATGCAAGATCACTATGACAAACATATTTTTTAAAACCCATTAAAAATCAATCATGGCTACTGTTCTTCCATATATAAATCTTCTCATCCTTCTTCTCTCCTTAAGGCTCACAGGTAACAGGCACTGGCCTGTGAAATTCAATGTCACATAGAGCAGTGTTGCGGTGTTCCTGATGAAGGGAGTGCTGTGATGCATGAAAGCCGCGGGCTTTATTTGCACCGAAACATCTTCATCACACACTGTCGCTGTGCATCTCATTTCAACATGCGTCTGTGCTCGAAATACCATCAGCTTGAATCTCCACCTGCTTAAGCACAAATCCGCTTCATAGTATCATTTGTATTCATTCTACTCTGAGCAGATACAGATACTTTATGATGATGTTTGTTGTGGTGCCACACAGATGAGCACATTTAGACGCTGCTAATAGACAGATGATTCTACAAAGAAATAACACAGTTAGACATGTTTACAAAAGTACACAGCATTTTGTTTGCAAGTTGTGTACTTTGGGCAAGTCAGTTCAGTTTTGCAAGTGTTTATAGACACATGTGTTTAGAGTATTTTCAACATTATGGCCAGAAAAAACATGAACACCTATATACTGTAGCTATAGATAGTATATATATATATATATATATATATATATAATAATATATATATATATATATACACACAATATATATATATATATACTTAATAAATATACACAGTTCACACACACATATTATGTAACACTTTTTATTTTGTAGGCGATTAATCTATTTGACCGCACTAAAAGAAAATCATACAGATTTGGAACATTGTGAGGTTGCGTACCATCTGACAATGTTTATTTTTAGGTGATTGATCCCTTTAAGAAACGCTCATAATAGAATATTTGTTTTTTTCTTTCTTTACGCACTATTATTGAAGACGTAATAAAATAAGACTTATTTTAATTCTTATTCTAATTTATTTGTGTTTAATTTCAGCTCAGTTCAGTGAATTTAAAGATGGTTACATTTTGTAATACCATCAGGGTTGGCTTCATATTCTTTCATTAAATATCAGGACTGTGAGTTGTGGTCTGCAGTTGGGCGTGGTGCTTTTTGTTTTGACTTCTGTTCAAGCATATCAACTTAAAAGGCTTGCGGGGAAAATAGGGGTGTTTAGGCTTGTGTCTATCTGGGCATGCCTCATCTGTTTGCCATCAAAGTATCCAAATCGCCATAGTTTCAATTTGCAAAGAGAGGCCACATAAGGGCAAGAAAAAGGTCAGAGTTCACTAGCTGCATGAGCATTGCGGTGAAGTCTCTGGTTTTTTATTTCTAGTAGTTCTAGTATAGCTGTTGTGTTTTTTTCTAGCCTCAGGCCTAGCGCTGCTGCTCTGGACTATCAAGCCTTTTAAGGCTAGACGCAGTTGGTCAGCTCTTCCAACGGGTTTGGCCTCCACCCATGATGATGTGATAAGAAAGGCAGTTCCATCCTCTTCTGACCCTCCTCCAATCACACAGTTTTGTGTGCATTCAAACACTGGCCAATGACTGTTTTCCCCTAATGTGTCTGAGTTTACAGTGTGTGTGAAGCTGCATAAATAGAGTCCTCGGGGACCGTAATGTTACATTCCAACTATCTCCACGCAAAACATAGACTTGTACACAATGTGTTCCCCAAGGAAAATTACCAGTGCTGGAGTAAGGTAATGAGATATTTAAGCTTATTATATTAAAGCTCTGCATGATTGAATGCTACAGGACAAAACGAAAGGTTTGAAGAAAAAAATGTGGTAGCGATGTCTTTGTGATGCAGTTTTTCTACGGCTGGGTTTAATTAGAACTGCATGCCATTCTGTTCAGAAACTGTTCTGTATTTTCTGAAGGAGTGGGCTATCTGAAATTGTCATTCAGTATTAACTGCGTTTTTTGTTGGTCCACTTAAATGCGTGTAATGTCCAAATGACTCATTGGCCATTTTCATTCATTTAGATTACGCTGTAAATGTATCAACAACCTGGAGCCAAGCATGAAAAAGGCGACCAAGACCACGGCCGCGACCTCCAGAACCTCAGCGGGCACTAAAGCCCCAGGCAGACCTGAGGGAAACGGCAATATGGGCACAGGTGGCAAGATGACGAACAAAACCCAGAGTTCAGCTCCACTGTCTAAGGTAACTGTTTAATGTGGAGGAAGCTGAAATATTTGTATTTAATCATTATGAATGTATTGAACCAAGTGCCAGCTAAGAATTTAGCTTTGTGTTGCATTATGATTTGTCTGTAGCAGATCATTAACTTAATGTTTTGCGTGCTAACCAGGCAAAGAGCAATGATGATCTCCCAGCGGTGAGTGCAGGAAGTGGACCATTATCCGTTTGCAACAGTAACACTACTGTTAGAAACAAGAGAGGAAGCTCCTTTCAGAACACCAGCAGCACTGAGACCAGGTCCAAGACCAGTTCAGGTAGCGCTAAGCATTGCCTTGGTTCTGAAGATGTTTAAGGTGAAGTGTTTTGTTTGTTGCAAAAGTACTTTGAAGCCCACAGCTACTGAAATATCCATAACAGTTATTTGGTTATGGAAATATTTCTGCTTATACCCATTTCTATCGCCTGTAGGTCTTTCAGGAAGGCGTGCCTTGTCATCCACAGCCAAGGATCCAGGCACGACCCGAGAGAACTTGCGAGAACGTTCCAGAACTAGTGTTGCCAAAAAGCTTGCCGGACCCACCGATGCCATGCCTCAGAAGCGATCGCGATGCCATACCGTAGCTGAGACTGATTCTCGGATGAGCAAATCTCGCTCAGACAGCCAGATAAGCCATAAAGCAGTGCTGGAGTGCCAAGTGAAGGACCTGCTGGGCTTAGCCAAGAGCAAAGACCTGGAGATCATCCATCTCCGCTCTGAACTTAGAGGTATGAGAGCCCAGCTTGGTCTGGAAGAACTTGAGGCCCCTGATGCAGAACAAGCATCTCAAGAGACCAAGCAGCCTCAGGAGAAAGAGGTTTCTCCTGTGATCAGTGCCACAGATGTGGAGTCCACTCTGCTCCTCCTTCAAGACCAGAACCAGGGCATCCTTGATGAGCTAAATATGCTGAAGAGTGAAAACCGGATGCTGAAGGATCGTCTCAATGCTCTCGGCTTCTCTCTGGAGCATCGTCTAGACAGCCCTGACAAAGGTCTGCGCTGCCCGTCCTTTAGTCCTGAGCCTGTATCTGGTGGAGGCAGTGGAGGTCATAGCGAAAACAGTGGGGGTGGTATGCGTGCATCTTCTGCAGAAGGCTCTGTCCAAGGCTCTACCGAGGACCTGCTTTCAGAAACGAGATGTGTATGCTCTCCTGATGCACTGGACAGTGAGTGCAGTGAGGCCTACCAGCCGATCACCTCCAGCGATGATGCCCTGGACGCGCCCTCTGGATGTGGATCCTCTTCTGAATCAGAGGGAGGGCCACCGAGCCGGGAACATTCCCACAGGGGCAGCAGCGGGAACACCAGTGAAGTTTCCATGGCCTGCCTGACTGAGCGCATCCATCAAATGGAGGAGAACCAGCACAGCACAGCAGAAGAACTCCAGGCCACTCTGCAGGAGCTTGCTGACCTGCAGCAGATCACGCAAGAGCTGACCACAGAGAATGAACGCCTTGGTGAGGAGCGTGCCATTCTGGTTGACTCCCTCTGTCAACAAGAGGAGCGTCTGGAACTGTACGGAAGACAACTGGACTACTTCCGAGGCCTTCTTGACGAGCATCGGGTGGCCTACGCCAAGGATGATGAAGATGCCAAAAGCAGCCGATACGTGGAGCTGGAAAGGCGCTATGCCGAGCTGAACGAGGGCTCGCATTTTGAGCGGGAGCAGTTGCTGGGCGTTCAGCAACAGCTAAGCAGTGCACTCAAGATGGCAGAACAGGAGAATGCAGAAGCCCAAGGCCTGATGGCGGCATTGAAGGAGCGTGTCCATGTGGCGGAGAGAGCTGTGGAAATGGAGCGGAGGGAACGGGCATTCGCTAAAGTGGAGTTGGAAGCGCTGAGGGTGGTTTCCGAAGGGGAGCAGGTGGAGTTGAATCGCTGCAGACCCTCCAAATTGCGCCGAGCGGCAGAGAGCGGCCCCAGCTTCATCTCCAGCCACAAAGCCAGCGGGAAGAGGACATACGCCACATGTTGGACGTCGAGAGATTAGACAAACGACCCCCCCTGCGAGAATTGGAGCCCCCAAGCAGCTCAGTTAAAAAGGACTGGGAACACGCAGCAGTGGAAGTGCCCACGATCATCTCAGAGCGCAACTTAGCAATGCTGAAACTTAAAAACATACTAATAACTCCATAACCTTTGATTATCTAAAGGTGACTTATTATGCCCCTTTTTACAATATGTATATAAGTCTCTGATGTCCCCAGAATATGTATGTGAAGTTTCAGCTCAAAATACCCCAAATACCATTTATTATATCATTTTGAAAATGCCCATTTTGAGTGGATCAGCACAGGAAGAAAAAAAGCTGTTTTCGTGCATGTATCTTTAAATGCAAATGAGCTGCTACCCCCCGCCCCTTTTTCTAGAATAGAGCTGTGCCTTTACAGCTCATATCTGCTAAAAACATCTGTTTTGGTTCTAATTATCACATTTGTCGTGCTGAAATCATGCGTTTTAAAACATATTAGTTTAAACATCTGATATACGATTTTCTGAGAGCACACAACTGAAGCACACGCACAGAAAGAGGCTGTCACATGGCATGTGAGTACTAAACCAAGTTCTCATCCCCACACAAGTTTACATTAAAAACACACAAGTTACAAAAACAGGCGGTTATGTCTGTGAAGGTAAACAGCTGGGAAATAAATTGATTGTTTATTTTAGATCTGTGTGGCAGAAGCAATATACATTAAATAAATAAATAAATCCACTGCTCTCCTGTCTCCTCTGAGGCTGGGACTCTAAATAGTGTTTTATGCTCGTCTGTGCAGCCAAAGACAGAACAGGTAGCATGTTTGACCCTCGAACCTATCTTAAGGGGCGGTAATTTTATAATGAGATCCCTTTGCCACGTCCCCAAGGGAGCGAAAATCAGATGCGCTCGTTTTCTCAGACGCTTGCAGGAAAAGGCTTACCAAAACAAAGCGGGTTAATGGTGTTACTTTTTCTGGTTCCTTGGTCGGTAGTGCAACTGGGGACCGGCTTATTAGACTTAAAAACCTGGAAAAGTCTAGTTTCGATGATAGGCACCTTTTAAGTTGTCTCTACCAGGGATTAGTTCACCCAAAATGCATATCTCATGTCATTAATTACTCACGATATGTCGTTCACAACCGTGTAATGTCTCTCGTTATCTTCGGAATCACAAATAAGTATATTTGATGAAATGAGAGCTTGCTGGCCCATGTATAGGACAGCAGACGCAAGGGACACATTCAAGTCCAGACAAAGGTAGTAAGGACATGTGTAAAATAGTCCATGTGACATCAGTGGTTCAACTTAAATTTTGCAAAGCTATGAGAATACTTTTTATGTGCAAAAGAAAAAAAAAGACTTTAAAAAACATTTATTCAACAATTTATTCTCTTTCGTGTCAGTCTTCACCATGCCTTAGCATAGTATTAGCATATTAGCTATGTAGCTAGATGAAATTTCAACTTCTTGCAGGTATATAATAATTGCCTGGCATTGTGTTGTGAAGTTTTGAACAGGTTGTAGCATTAGAATATGCTTAAAGCACAGATATTGAACCTCCAGGTTAAGTAGTAGCAGTGTGCTGTACATTTTCCAACATGTATCCCTACTAATGTGTAATGTGTATCTTTGTGTTCACTAAAGCTTGAGGGTGAGTTCCGAGCGTTTCGTGACGATGTCCAGGCACAGTTAGCAGAGCAGAAGCGGCTCCTGGAGCAGCAGTGCTCTGAGCTAGAGGAGAAGGACACCGAGATCGCTGACATGAAGGAGACCATCTTTGAGCTGGAGGATGAAGTCGAGCAGCATCGTGCTGTTAAGCTTCATGACAACCTCATCATTTCTGACCTGGAGAGTAAGTGATGCGACAAAATGGTCACTATGGCTCTATATTTAATTTCACACCCCTACAGTGGCATGCCATATATAAACTTACACACACATAGTGGCCGCTGTTATATAGTGTGTATCATATATATATATATATGTATATGTATATATTCACACACAGTATGTATGTGTGTTGACCAAATGTTTTGTTTTCATTCTCTTGTGGTTATTCATGCTTATGTCCACATAGAGGCGTCATTGAGCTATCAGAGTAGACAATAGACAGACATTATTTTGACATTTCTTTAGCTTTCATTTTTAATGTCAAGTACTTGATCATTTTACATACAAAATAGTTTATAGTATTTTATCAGAATGAAAAGATTAAATGTATAAAAATGAGGTATTTGATTCAAATGAACTTTCAGCAACACATTAATGATATTTTAACTTTCTTTATAAATCTATATTTATTTCTGTCATTTTTTTTCACTTTAGATTCCATCAAAAAGCTTCATGATCAGAAATATGACATGGAGAAGGAGATTAAGGTTCTTCACCGAAAATTGCGGGTACATTTTCCCTTTTTATTTGTTTGTTTCATTTATCATACCATTTATTGATTGATTGATTCTTCCATTTTCCAACTGACACCTGTCACTCACAGGAGGAATCAGCCGAGTGGCGTCAGTTCCAAGCTGATCTGCAAACAGCTGTCATCATCGCCAACGACATCAAGACAGAAGCTCAGGAGGAGATCGGAGACCTGTGGCGCCGTCTGCAGGAAGCTCAGGAGAAAAATGAGAAGATGAACAAAGAGCTGGATGAACAAAAGAGCAGAAAGTAAGAGATGTAATGTAAATTTACAATGCAATGTCTTGTGACAACAGGGATGTTGACACAGGTTGTGTGATTGTTTTTGTATGTGCAAATATTTGCATATGCTGGAGATTTGTGTCTCTCGCATTACAGGCAGGAAGAGGAGCGTGGCCGAGTGTTTAATTATATGAATGCCGTGGAAAGAGATTTGGCCGCGCTGAGGCAGGGGATGGGCCTGAGCCGACGATCCTCCACTTCCTCTGAACCTTCACCCACTGTCAAAACACTCATCAAGAGCTTCGACAACGCCTCACAAGGTTCATAAATTCATGCAGATTTATGAAGATGCATTTAGTGGTGTTGTGTCCTGTGTTCTCAATCTATACTGGTTGCTAGAAGGTGGTAGGTTGTTACCGACCTAACAAGGCAATTGGGCCATTTGCTGTATAGGGGGCCAAAGGGTTTACACTGCAACTAAGGGTTACTACAAGTGTTTTGATTCAAAAAACTGATTTAAAGGTGCCAGTCTAGTGTGTAATATTGACATTGATCCTATTCGACAGAAAATGCAGTATCATATACATAACTATGTTTCGAGTCCTCTTAAGTTTTATTACCTTAGATTGAGCAATTATATCTTACATACACCGCGGGTCCCCTTATGAGAAGTCGCCATGTGTCTACAGTAGCCCCTAACCGACACAAACTGCTCTAACAGCGCGTTTCGTCAGTTGTTGTTCTTGCGAATACAAACACTGACCACCATGAGGAAACCAATGTACAGTAATATCGCACCCCTACAGCGATTTATTAATAACTTAAGTAAAATACATTCCTTAAGTTACCCAATCCCGCAATCCACCACTAGATGCGCCTACAAATGTCCCCCCTGACTTTAAATGCCATTGCACATATGCCAATCGGCTATTGGTGGAAGGCAAAAGTACTTTATAAAACGTCTTTTTTTTTTTCCTTTTTCGCTTTTATACAGTAAGGCGAAAGCTGTCAGTTTGTCCAGTCTTGTTTCTCTAACCAGGGCTGTATCGAAAGAGGCCAGTGTCCCTGCCGCGTGCTGTTGCTGACGCTGCCGCTATTTAAGAAGAGAAAACCCCCCTCCAGTCCCAGTCCCCATCACAACCCCCGCCGCTGCTGTCTTCCCTATACCGGTCTATAAATATTCAGTATTAGGATGTCAACAGTGTTGAACAAACCAACCGCGAAGCGGGATGACCAATCCATTCATGACAGTGTTTACTCTAGCACTATGTTTGTGTGCAGTATGTTTGGGAGGGGGTGTAGCCCGTTAGTTCACAGTGCATTTCGCTAATGTCTGAAACAACACACAAGCTTTAGATGTTAATCAACCCAGCTATTAGTAACCCCTATGTGCATAAGCATTAATAACTTAACTCCCGGACTGCTATATAATACATATGAGGTCTGTGTGAGGGCTGTTAATTCTTCGCCTATTAACTGAGTAGGTTCACTAAGAACGTATTGTAAAAGTGTTACGATTAATGAATAGGTGACATGTAGTTATTATATACCCAACAACTCTTATATGCCACGAGTAATAGCTAGGTTGGATGAGTAATATATATATTTCTGTATAGATGCATGTAAATGAAATATAGTTGTGGATATCTACCTTCCACATTGTTTCATTCGTTTCTATTACACTGATTATGTTCCATAGAATTATGACAGAATGGAGGTATTGATCCATACATTGCGCAAACAACGATGACACACATAACTACGTATAAAAATATGGACCTATGTCTCGAGAAATGCTACTAGGTTGGGGCGCGGAAGTGAGCCAGCGAGATCAGCAAAACTTTATAAATGTCTTTTGAAAGAAGTCCACCTACTATATATGTCACCAACAGCTCATGCATTACAAAAAAAACGTTAGTAATATTGTGAAATGTTATTACAAATTTAAAAACAACCCCACCCGCTCACTTGTTTATATCTTAACAATGGCGTCGAACTTACTCTATTTTAACTTTCCTTATTTTTCAGCGCCTACTCCGTCTTCAGTGTCACATGATCCTTCAGTAATAATTCTAATATGCTGATTTGCTGCCAAATTAGCATTTCTTCTTATCAGCAATGTTGAAAACAGTTGTGCCGCCCAATATTTTTGTGGAAACCCTACCTTTTGCATACGGTTTTGGATTCTGTGTATGCATAGAAAGTTAACAAATAACAGGCCTTTATTGTGAAATATATATTTTTTTATATATTATTTAAAAGGACGTTAAGATCATTGAATCAAGTTAAAGCATCCTTGCTGAATAAAAGTAAAAAAAAAATGTTTATCTATACTGCTATACACAGATCATATTGACAAAACTTTGACCACACGGTAGTGTATTTGTCATAATATGCAGACGCTGGAATACATTTAACTGCCTTGTCTAACAGTAAAAAAACTGACATTTGCCTAGATCATCTAGGCGCTGTTTCTGCATTCTTCTTCTCTTGGTGATTTTTCGTTACTAACACCCCTGTTCGTGTCAGTATGGAATCCGGCGCCCTGCTTGTCGGTGGAGCTGCGGTGACGCTGCGGGCCTCTTCCGCCTTGTTCTCCCCTTGTCCTCCCCGGATGCTGTCCCTTGGCCCCGTTGTGTTTTATGCCTGGGCCTATCAAGTCTTCTCACAATGTGCCCAACCCAAGGATGTCTTTTTGTCCGGGACAGAGAGAAAACCACGTGGCAGTTTGACGTGTACTTTAAGTCCGACAACTATGCAAGGCCCAGCGATTTCGTAGTGTTTGTGGTGGCTTTGAGTTCTTCTGGTGGTTCGTTCAGACCATTATGTGTAGGGTCATAACAAATCATGCTGCTTGTTTGCGGAGGTGTTGGTTCACATTTGAGATGCCTTCAATTTTATTCCATGCACCTGGCAACAGACGGATAGGATCTAATCCGAAGGACCGAAGATCATGTCTTTGTTTGTCGTGGGCCTCCCTTTGAGCCTTGGCCAGAAAAATAAGCCTTTGCAATCCCCCACGCCCCCCTAGTTCATGGTGCAAAAGTAAACTATTGTTTATGCTCGAGATGCTGTAACTTACCTGTTTTTTGATCTTGTCTTAGTTGGACATAACGCCCTTACACTGTTTTCTTGCAGCCAGGCCCATATGTTTTGCTTAAGCATGATTGTATTTGTGCAAACTGTGTTATTGGGCCCAGAGAGAACCTTAATTTTTTTTCAGAACAATGGCTAATTACCAACCATTTTTCTAAGCCCTCGGAACACAGGCAGTAGGTTTATCCGTTTAGGCATATGAAAAAACATCCCTACCCCTCAAACAAGTCCCATACTAATTGTTGTTGACCACTGAGTCCATAATATATACGTCACTCGAATTCTTATTTACAAGTGGCTGCGACATCCATAGGGCTCTGGAATAAGATTTATTGTATATTAGGACTAGCTTCAAAACTTATATGCTCCGGTGATCCCTAAATAGAAATAACAACCCCCAATACAGATTTTAATGCCCCACATGTCATAAGACTAGTCTCGCAATCTTACGTCTCATGCAATTCATGCATAGAGTCAGTCTGTCAAAATTTAAAAATGTACAACAAAAAGAGCTTTTGCCATCCATGAAGTTTCGATTCTGTTTCATTTTCTGAACAGTTCAAACGTTTATTTTAGAGATGTTGCTTAAAACTGAAAATTGTTTATTCATCATGTCGCCCACCCAGCCAATGTTTTTTCTGGACCAAAACAGGAATGTAGTACTTTTTGATTTTTTAGTCTTCCTGATGTATTCACTCGTGTTTGTTACACTTCGTCCAAATTAATAGTATTGTATTCGTGCGCCTAAACTCACCTATTTAAAAACATGGGCACATTTGAAAGAAAGCGAAATAAACATATATATTAGGTTGTGAAAACATTATTATTACACCATGATAATAAATAATATGGACTCCTTCCTATACCCCCCAAATATACTCAAATACCATTTTAAAGTTATCTTTATACAATAAAAAACAAAACCCAATTTTCTGTGTGTGTGTTGATAATTGTCGGTTATGTATCTATCTTTTTAACCGTATGTATGTGATGGTTATTATTGTGTATCTATACATCTATATGAGGTGGCCCGTCAAAGCACGAATTCATTCTGGGCAATCCAAACCCTCCCCGTTTTCATTACACACTACATATATTATAGGCCTTTCACACACTTTACATATTTAATATTTACCATCGCATACATCTTTACTCTGTCAGTAACACCCTAATCTCCTTAACACTAAATAATATATAGAGCATGTATTTAGCTGAAGAAATAAGAAAACTTGTGACTATGTAAAGAGACGAATCGTTAGTATGCTGTTCTCGGGAGGAGGTATAGTGGCAACCGGAGGCCGGTAGGCGTGATCAGGGTCACAGGGACAGGTCATTGACCGCAGCAGGGTGACATAGATTGCGGCGGCCACATAAGATTCCCAGCAGCTATTTGGAGTTAACAAATATAGTACTTATATCGTGACAAGGTTCATGGCCTCGTCCCTTGAGTTAAGCGAGTGTGTGATCGGGGCACAGCTTTTTCGGGTCTCTGGTCTCAGCCTCACCTCATTGGGACATAAACCTCCACCTAAAAATACCGAAGTCATATTAACTTGTTGACCCTTGTTTCCTTCATTGTTATTTGAACCAGCCAAATGCATTTCAGGCAATGTGCTATGAGATTGAAAAGGATGGACAAAAAAGTTCGGGTATCATAAAGGCGGATTCCCGCCAAATACCGGGTCCCCGATGCGTCAATAACAAAAAGACCATGGTGCGCTTACCATATACACCAACCGGTAGCAGCGGTTCAAGGCGGTCTGTATAGGTTGATCCTCCCTATACCACATTGTGGGGGGGAGCTACGGTAAACGCCTCTATCAACAAAGGCAGGATATTTGCACATTTAATGTACACAGACTACTCTGGGGGAAAAAAAAAAATTAATAGAAATATAATGAGGTTATCTGTAACAACTCGACTGAGGGTGAGCCCGCGTCCTCAATCACAACTCACTTAAGGGATGAGGCCATGTAACCTTTTCACGATGACAATATTTTTTTTTTAATCCAAATAGCTTGCTGAATACTTATGTGGCCGCCTCATCTATGTCAGCCATGCTGATCATGACTTGTCCCGGTGACCCTGATCGCGCCTGATCCTGCCTTCTGTTTCCATTATACACCTTCCTTTTCCACTGTACTCTCTCTCACACATACATACATTATTCTCTTACATACACATATTTTCTTCAGCCATACATACATTCTATATACATGCATGTGAAAGGAGAATGTATGTGTGTAAGAGTAGAAATGTATGCATTTTTTGGGGGTGGGTTTTTAAGGAGAAAGAAATGTGACGAGAGTAGAATTGTATGCATGTGTAAGGAGAATGTAAGTGTGTGTGATAGTAGAAATGTATGTATGTGTAAGGAGAATGTAAGTGTGTGAAAGTAGAACAGCGTATTGCATGGTAAGCGAGATGTAACGGGGTTTGTTTGTGTGAGAGGAGAAATGTCTGCACTGTGTAAGGCGATGTAAATATGGAGAGTAGAAATGACGCAGGGAAGGAGAATGTATGTGTGTGGGAGAGTAGGACAGGTATGCATGTGTACGGCGAATGGAGTGTCCGCTGAACAGTAGAAATGTATGCACTGTGAAGGATGATCAATGTATGTGGTGTGAGTTAGCTAGAAATGTATGCATTGTGTCAGGAGAATGTAAGTTCCCCATTTTGTGAAAGTATTCGAATTTGTTATGCATGTGTAAGGAGATGCTAAGTTGTGTCCCGAGAGTAGAAACCCGTATGCATGTGAAGCGATGAATGTATGTGTGTGCAGAGTAGAACCTGTATGCATGGTAAGGCATTGTAAGTGTGTGAAAAGCAAGAATATATGTGTGTTGTGCGCGTCATAAATGTTGCATGTTTGTAACGGAGAATGTCAAGTGTGTGAAAGTAGAACCCATGTAGACATGTTGTAAGGAGGGAATGTAAGTGTGTGAAAGTAGAAAAGGTCCCGGCAGTTGTAAGGAGACATGTAAGTGTGTGAGCAGTAGAAAATGTATGTCACTGCTGTAAGGAGACTGTAGTGGGTGGAAAGCAAGAATATGTGTGTGGGAGACGTATAAATCGTAGCCATGTGTAAGGGAATTGTAGGGTGTGAAAGTAGGAACTGGATGCGCCTGGTCAAGAGAATGTAAGTGTGTGCAAAGTAGAATTGTATGTGTGTGAAAGGAGAATGTACGTGTGTGAAAGCAAGAATATATGTATTTGAAAGGAGAATGTAAGTGTGTGAGAGTGCCAAAATGAATTATGGCTTGTACGGCCCCGATAATATATTATATATATATTATATATATTATTATAAATAGTAGATATATATATATATATATATCAATTATAACTAATGAAATGATTCACCTGAAATAAAATAAAGCTAAATTCAAATATTTACAAGCTAACAACCTACTAAACTCCATCACCATACAAACCCCCCAACATGAATTCCAACATAAACAACCTGTTCCTGACATACATATACCAAAACAAATCTGCAAATCTAAAAATAAACAATCTCTGAAAATATAAAAAAATCGAAAATAAAAGCTATTTAAACGCGTAATAACAAGCTATTCATACCTATAAAGTATCTAATAAAACGGAAAACCAATATTGGGGCTATCATAATGAAACTTATCTTAAATAAATTCATTTTAATTTAGTGACAGTTTTTTGACAACCTCCTAGATATTTTATGTGTTATTATCTTAATCCGCTTGGCAATAATTGGCTTGGTGAAATTACAGGTTCACTCCTGCCAGAATGTAAATTATAAACTAAAGTACTAAATATTTAGTTATTAACCCTTTTTAGTTATGGCCCAGCCCCGTTTGACCCCCTGGATGTTTTTTCTGTATTTACGAAGAGGGACCACATCAAGCTCCAGCACAAGCCCCTGGTCCGTCAATGTTGGCCACGGGCCGACTACACGGATGCGCATTAAGGTGGGCTGACGTAGTCCACATTGAACCCCACCTCTAACTTTCGATCTTTTGGCCCCTTCCCTGTTGTGATCCCTCAGCTTATCCGAGGCAGTACACTCAGCAGTTAAAGGTCATGTGTATGGGCTTTTCCCGTTTCTCCTCCGCGCATCTACACATTGCAGTTAATGAACATGAGATGGGTGCCCCGGACTGCGAGAAGGAAGCAGGTATTATTTAGAAGAGCACAAGCTTAGTCATGACACCCATCCCATAAGCCCCTGTTATTCACTTTGTCATGAATTGTATGGTGTTGTCTCTTGTATGTATTTACAAAGGAACATCACCTCCTTCCGAAATCACCTGTACCGCGCCACTGCCGTCCCTCACAGGGGTGACAACACCCCCTTTACGACTCGACTCTAGTCTCTATCAGGTACGTTTAGACTGTTTAGAGTCTTGTTCTCGCCCAACACACTACAGTTAGTTCACATTACTCGAAACTATACAGTTATTCAAAATACCATTTGTGTTGCGTACCCTCCAGGAATATGTTCATTCCAACAATGCATTTTTGGTTCCAACGTAGCTCCCCCTTTAGCCACGGGAACCGTGCGATGCGTTTGGTCTCTTCATCCGAACTAGATTTGGAGAAATTTAGCATTACTTCACCTACTCTGCAATGGATCCTCTGCAGGGAGGGTGTCCGCTGGAATGAAAGTCAAAAAAACTGGTAAAAACATCCCATCTACTCACCCAAGTAAAACCCAACACCACTCCCAGCACTTCATGTCTTGTGAAGCGGGAAAGCTGCAAGTTGTAAGAAACAACACCATCAAGGGCTTAAACACCTTTAAAACTGTATTCCTAGCAACATTCTAAGCCCTAATTCATAATAAGCTTCCTGTAGTCAGACCCACAGCACCATTCTGTTGTCTTCACATCACCATCCACCAACCTATTTTGTTAGATTTTCCTTCGAAAGGAAAACGTGATGATATGTATCTATTTCTATCCTGATACGACCGAGAGACTTTCACTGCAGGATAGCCAATCTGTTATAGAAGCCTACGCATTTTGGCGCGACTCGTGAGCGCTTTACTAGTGAACTATTCTGGATGAGTCTTCTTACAACCATGCTCAACTTTTCCATTCACAGGATGTTGAGTAATTGGCATGGCTTATGGACCCTTTATGCTGATGTTTGTATCAGCGATTTGGACTAATTCCCCGGACGGCACCCATTCACTGCAAGAGGATCCACTGGTGAGCAAGTGACGTAATAGTACATTTCTCCAAATCTGTTCTGATTAAAAAAACAAATGGATGGCTCGCAGCGGTAAACTCAATTTTCAGCAATTGTTAATGTTTTGGCAGTGGAACTATTCCTTTAACACAGCACACCGATTTTGTAATGTACAGGAGAGAGATCCTCGAAACTTGTCATTTGTCCCTTTCTAGCACGAACCGAAGTAACGAGTTTAAAGAACAGACGATTGTCGGTAAAAGGACCACATCAAGCCATCGTCCAATCACTCGCGCTAGGTTCGTCTTACCCCCAGCTTTCTTTGCTCATCACACTCCTCCTCCCCACCGCCCCTCCGTCACGCCGTGTATCTACCACACGATGTGATCGTTTTGGTTTACGGTATGTGTGAGACATTTGGGGCTGGGGACCATGACCTTGTTTTTCTATTTTCCTCCATCTCTTTTATGTTCAACTCTGCTCTGGCTCTTCTTTTGTTGACTTTCTAGAAGACTCTTTCTCGCTGTCAGGTTTGCCTGATGTCTCTATGTTTCACACTCTATCTCTGTCTCTGTCTGTTCGCTGCGGTGTTGACAGGTCAGTGTTTTGATAATGGATGTCACTCATTTGCCTGTCCTGAAATCTGACCGTGGGTCCACCGTGGCTTATGAATAGGCCATTGGAGGAAGCCTAATCATTCTGCACTTCCTTTTATTATCAGTGCATTTCTTTCTGGTCGTAGCATTGACTTCCTTGCTGGAAAAATCCAGCTAGAACCAACTTCTGATAGTAGCTGGTTTTACTCAAGTGCTGGCTGGTTGAAACTGGAAATTTATGCACAGGGATTTTTTTTATTGTTGTTAAGCGTACAATATAACGTAGAACATAATATAATCTAAACAATTAATTATGGACAACAACACAAGTCAATAACTTAAGATAGTACTTAAAATTATTATTCCAGTATATTTAGTAATTGTTTTTGTTCGTTTGTCTTTTTTTTTTGTTTTGTTACACCGGATTACGGTGGTATCGCAGTGGACACTGTCCGTTTGCTAATTATTAAAATTTTTAAAATTAAGTCTCTTCAGTGCGTGAGGACTTTTCTATGGTAAGAGGATAGGGCCAAGCCTCATAAAAACAATAAACCATTTCAAGAATTAAAGTCCTAAATTTTGAGGAGGGAAAAAAAACAAACGTCGAAAATAAAACTGTTGAAATAAACTTGTTAAATTCCGAGAAAAAGTCATTAAATTTCAAGATTAAACTTGTTATAAAATGCGGAGAATAAACACACTCATGTCAGGTTCATTTCATCTTGTTGGAGAGTGTCAAACAGCATCTGCAGTACTCAACATTGTATTTCGACTTTTTTCTCGAAATTTAACAACCTTTTTTCTCGGAATTTAACAACTTTAATCTTTAAGATGGTTTCATTTTTTTAAATTTTTTTTTATTGCTTGTCCCTAATCTACTTCCGTACTTTTCTGTGTAGGTAAGATGATCTATTTTTACAATACAGAATCAATGATGAATTTATAAATTGTTACAGTGGCAGTGGCAGAATGATCTTAAAGTTGGTGCATCTGTCATGTCAATGCATCTTGGTAGAATTTCCGCTCAAAACTGAAGGTTGTTTTTTGCTATTAAAGTTGAATCCAATACAAAGGAACTGTGTTGTTGAAGTGATTGATGTCTCTTTAGAGAGGAACGGAAGGACCCTCTGTCTGCGTTAGCCAGGGAATATGGAGGATCCAAGAGGAATGCTCTGCTCAGGTGGTGCCAGAAGAAGACTGAGGGTTATCAGGTAAATGTTTTTGTTTTTGTATCTACATTTATTTCAGTCACTTGTAATTAATAGTCATGTGCAATATATATTGATTACCATGCTGGTATCAGCCAATTTTAGCTTTTTTAAGTGGTCCTATTAGGCAAATATTAGACCTATTATTATAAAATAAACATCTGCAGTTATAATATTGTCCATAATATTAATTATTGGTCAAAATATGAATTTATATATGGACCCCTATTAATAATATATTGGCCTGAAAGGTAGTAAAACAGATTACTTCAAACTTCACATATTTGAATCTTTAAATAAAAACAATAAAATTAAAATTAAAACTCACATGCACACACAAGTAACTACTTTCTATTCTTTAAAGAATCCTGAAAGATGTATCACAGTTTTCCCCATTATCTTAGAGCAGCACTCTGTTGCAACATTGAATAAGTCCTTTTTTCTTGAGCAGCAATTCAGCATAGTAGAATGATTTCTGAAGGATAATGTGGGACTGAAGACTGGAGTAATAACTGCTAAAAATTCAGCTTTACCATCACATGAATAAAATACATTTTAAAATATATTCATTGAAAGTAGAATTTGGTTAAATTGTTTTTATAGTATTTTTCGCAAAACAAATTGAAATTAGATGTATTTAAGAAAATATATAAAATTATTCATTATTTTATTGTATACCTGGGGTGGTGTGTGTTTCGTGTGTATGTATGTTCGTATGATGTATACGTATAATTAGAGAGAAGCATGTAAAAATCTTTTTTACTTATTATTTGTTCAGACCTTCTTGTCCCCTGTCATTTTCAAAACCGTTATCCCCAGATTTAAAAAACATATAATTACATTTATTATATTATATATGTAAATCTGGTAGACACAGGTTTTTGAATTGTGTGTGTAATAGTAAGATATATAATATATATATATATATATATATATATATATACAGTATATATATGTCTGCTGTATGTATGCATAATAATTATTTGATTATATACAGTATGATATATAGGGTGAGAGATAGATCTGTAACAATCTTTTCTTTTAAATAATTCTGACCTTCTTTCCCATGTTACAATTTTCAAAACCTGTTTATTACCAGATTTTTTTAATAGTGATTAAAGGTGTCTAAATATAATATGTATGTATGTACCGTGGGGCAAAAAAGGATTTAAGGCAGCCACCAATTGTGCAAGTTCCCCCACTTAAAAAGATAAGAGAGGCCTGTAATTTTCATCATAGGTATACCTCAACTATGATAGACAAAATTAGAAAAAAAATCCAGAAAATCACATTGTAAGGATTTTTTAAGAATTAATTGGTAAATTCCTCTGTAAAATAAGTATTTTGTCACCTACAAACAAGCAAGATTTCTGGTTCTCACAGACCTGTAACTTCTTCTTTATGAGGCTCCTCTGTCCTCCACTGGTTATCTGTATTAATGGCATCTATTTGAACTCATTATCAGTATAAAAGACACCTGTCCACAACCTCAAACAGTCACACTCCAAACTCAAGTTTGGCCAAGACCAAAGAGCTGTCAAAGGGTACCAGAAACAAAATTGTAGACCTGCAGTAGGCTGGGAAGACTGAATCTGTAATAGGTAAGCAGCTTGGTGTGAAGATTTCAACTGTGGGAGCAATTATTAGAAAAATGGAAGACATACAAGACCACTGATAATCTCCCTCGAACTGGGGCTCCACGCAAGATCTCACCCCGTGGTGTCAAAATGATCACAAGAACTGTGAGCAAAATTCCCAGAACCACACGGGGGGACCTAGGGAATGACCTGCAGAATGCTGGGACTAAAGTAACAAAGGCTACCATCAGTAAGACACTGCGCCGCCAGGGACTGAAATCTTGCAGTGCCAGACGTGTCCCCTGCTTAAGCCAGTACACGTCCAGGCCCGTCTGAAGTTTGCTAGAGAGCGAGCATTTGGATGATCCAGAAGAGGATTGGGAGAATGTCATATGTTCAGATGAAACCAAAATATAACTTTTGGGTAAAAACTCAACTTGTCGTGTTTGAAGGAGAAAGAATGCTGAGTTGCATCCAAAAGAACACGATACCTACTGTGAAGCATGGGGGTGGAACATCATGCTTTGGGGCTGTTTTTCTGCAAAAGGACCAGGACGACTGAACAGTGTAAACGAAAGAATGAATGGGGCCATGTATCGTTAGATTTTGAGTGAAAACCTCCTTCCATCAGTAAGGGCATTGAAGATGAAACGTGGCTAGGTCTTTCAGCATGACAATGATCCCAACACACCGCCCGGGCAACGAAGGAGACGCTTCGTAAGAAGCATTTCAAGGTCCTGGAGTTGCCTAGCCAGTCTCCACTATCTCAAGCCCATAGAAAATCTTTGGAGGGAGTTGATAATCCGTGTTGCCCAGCGACAGCCCCCAAACATTACTGCTCTAGAGGAGATCTACATGGAGGAATGGGCAAAAATACTAGCAACAGTGTGTGAAAACCATGTGAAGACTTACAGAAAACGTTTGACCTCTGTCTGCCAACAAAGGGTATATAACAAAGTATTGATATTAAATTTTGTTATTGACCAAATACGTATTTTCTACCATATTTTGCAAATAAATTCTTTAAAAATCCTCAATGTGATTTTCTGGATTTTTTTTTTTTCTCATTTTGTTTCTCATAGTTGAGGTATACCTATTATGATAATTACAGGCCTCTCTCATCTTTTTTTCTCATCTTTTGCACAATTGGTGGCTGACTAAATACGTTTTTTCCCCGCCCCCACTGTATGTATGTATAATTCTTCCTTTTATTACATACAGTTAATTATTATACATACATACATACAGTACATACACATATATATATATAATATATTATACGTACAACTGAATAAATTGGATGCTTAATTAATTCATTTGATTATAGACAGTATATATATAGGGGGGAGATATAATTAAAAATCTTGGTTTCTCTTTCATACATGCGCCTTCTTTCCCATGTTACAATTTTCAAAACCTGTTTATTACCAGGTTTTTTTAATATCTTAGCTTTGTGTAAGTATATATGTATGTAGTATTATGTATAATTCATTCATTTTATTAATCGGATATATTATATAATAGTATGTACTATTATATCATAGAGATATATATATATACTTTATTCTAATAAAAAAGTAAAACTAAAAAATAATAATATTAAATAGAGCGGGCAGAAGAATGAAAAATAATTTTTTTATTTATTCATTCTGACATTTTCACATGTTACAATTTTCAAAACCTGTTTATTACCAGGTTTAAATTAGATTTTGAATCCTAGATTTTCTATGTGGTCTCCACCTCGTCTTGTTAAACAATAGAAACATTATTTCATTTATTTCAGTGTAGCTTAAAATCTGTATATTCAGTTGGGCAATTTCACAGTTATCAGCATTTAGGTATTCTTGTTTGAGTGCGTTTGGTTTTTAAATGGAACGTGACCATGCATAATGTACAGATTCGCCTTCTATCGCAATTACTCTTCTGCCGTCAAGCATATAAAATGTTTACCATTCAGAGAGAGTTTTGGACCATGATGTTACCATGGTTTCGCTCAAGCCAGGAAGTGTGCTACATTTCTCCTGCCCTATGTCACAAACAGAAAACATCTGAGCCAATCAAAGCATAGAACCCTTGTGGGCACAGATTTGTGATTTTGAACACCTTGTGATTTAAAGTTGCGTTTTCTTTTCATTTCATAGATTCTGAAATGTGCAGTTTGGAGTTTTTGTCTGTCTTCTCACCTCTGGGCAAATACATTTTTCACACTTTTAGCTTTGGTAGTTCTTTTGTCATTTTGACACCACATTCCCATAACCCCACCGTCTCTGTCGCCTCTTTTCTCTCTGCATCTTTGTCTGTCTCTCAGTAAGTGTGCATGTGGTGATGGTAATCTCAGTGATGTGTCGATCCACCGCTCTGATAGCCACAGACCTTCTTCTCGAACCTTATAAACAGTAACTTAAACAACCCTCGCACTCTTTTTGCTACTGTTGAGACTCTAACAACCCCCCCCCATTCAGATTCCCAGTGAAATGCTCTTCGACAGTAAATGCAATGAGTTTGCTTCCTCCTTTTCTGAGAAGATCAATAATATCAGAAAGGTGATTAGCACATCCTCAAGTTATGCAGAGGTCAGACAGACTCGACCGCAATTTCAAAAAGCAGTTACTATGTCTGTTTTTGAAGCAATTAATAGCAAAAAGTTTAGCAGAAATAGTATAGCACCTTAAATCGTCAACATGCTATCTTGGCACACTTCCCACATATTTTTTCAAAATTGTGCTTAACTGTTTGGAAGCAGATCTTTTAGAAGTGGTGAATGCCTCACTTCTTTCTGGGACTTTTCCAAACTCCCTGAAAATTGCAGTTGTTAAGCCCCTTCCGATAAAGAGCAATTTTGATAACACCATATTTAGCAACTTTAGACCATATCAAATCATTTTTTTTTATAGGCAATATTATTGAAAAGGGAGTTTTTTTAAATCAGCTGACCAACTCCTTAAACTAATGGATTCTGGAAAATTTTTGTATCTGGTTTCCAACCGCATCACCACGGAGACAGTGCTCATTAAGACTAATAATATATTCTTTAATTTCTGGATTCTGGCGTAAAGTATCCTGCTGTTACTTACTAGATCATGCGGCTAGCCGTTTTGTACACTGTTTGATCATAACATCGTCTAGAGAGACTGGAAAACTGGTCGGTCCTTTCTGGGATGGGTCTCAAATGTCTGGTCATACTTAGTAGGGAGAGGTTATTATGTGAGTATAGCAGAGCATAAGTCTAAGTGGACTTAGTGGAGTCCCACAAGGTTCAATTCTTGCTCCGCTCTTGTTTAGCCTATATATGCTCCCACTAAGTCAAATAATGAAAAATAACCAAATTGCCTATCACAGCTTTGCTGATGATATCCAGATTTACCTAGCCTTATCGCCAATGACTACAGCCCCATTGACTCCCTATGCCAATGCATTGATGAAATTAACAGTTGGATGTGCCAAAAACTTTCTTCAGTTAAACAAAGATGAAGTTCTCAAGGTGAATGCATACCTTGACTTTAGGTGTCTAACAACTAAAAATCAAGTCAAGAATCTTGGTGTGACTCTGGAGACAGACATTAGTTTCAGTAGTCATGTCAAAGCAGTAACTAACTCATCATATTATCATCTCAAAATCATTGCAAGAATTAGATGTTTTGTTTCTAGTCCAGACTTGGAGAAACTTGTTCATGCCTTTATCACCAGCAGGTTGGACTATTGTAATGGTCTCCTCACCAACCTTCCCAAGAAGACCATTAGACAGCAGCAGCTCATCCAGAACACTGCTGCCAAGATTCTGACTAGAACCAGGGGAAAAAAAACACAAAAACATGTGAGCATATGCACACCATTCCTCATTCCCTTACCACTGGGCTTCCATTTATACATTAAGGATTGTAGTTTAAAGTGGACTTTTACCCGGCTCGTTTGATAAATCACGTCAATGCCTAGGACCTAAATATATAGCAGATATGCTCACTGAATATAAACCTAACAGACCACTCAGATCATTAGGATCGAGTCAGTTGAAATACCAAGGGTTCACACAAAACAAGGGGAGTGCGCTTTTAGCTATTATGCTGCCCGCATTTGGAATCAGCTTCCAGAATAGATCAGATGTGCTAAAACATTAGCCCCATTTAAATCCAGACTCAAAACTCATCTGTTTAGCTGCGCATTTATTGAATGAGCACTGTGTTATGTCCGAACTGATTGCACTGTATTTAATGTATAATCATTTTCTATTTACACTGTTTCATTTATTATTTACATACATTTAATCATTTTAAGAGTTTATAATGCCTTTTGATAATTTTTTTTTATAATCAATATTTACTTCTTTTACTTATGTAAAGCACTTGAATTAACCCTTGGTGTATGAATGGCTATACTAATAAAACTTGCCTGCCTAATGTCCACCAGTGGATCAAAGCCATTTTGTTCACTGCAAATCTAATGTTTTAATTACAAGTGGCCTTGGCTTCTACTGGGGTGCACCTCTGTTTCTCCATTTTCAATGTGATTAGCCTAATGCTTTCTCCCCTGGGCCTTCCTGTTTTTTGCACACACTTTTCATTAGCCTCTCGCTTTGAACACAGGCACACATGCGAGAGAGGACACGGGGCGCACGTCTCGAGGTCTTCGTAACCCTCTCTTCACACGGTTCTGTTGTGCTGATGTTTGTTTGGCTGCAGACAACAAGGCTGGAGTTTGTGCACTGAATTGTAAAGGAGGGTTGTGGACTAAACTGGCTGGTGAAGAATGAAATGACAGTGAATGCTATTTAAAGAATTTACAGTTGAAGTAAAAACAAAATTGACCTTTTAAACTTTATTTTATGATTTTATCTTAAAATTGTATTTTATTTCAAGGCCATTTTGTCTTTTTTTATTTAACTTAATTTGTTTGGTATCAATAAGTTTCTCATGCTCACCAAGACTGCGTTTATTAGATAAAAAATATATAATGGCAAGATTGTGAAATATTTATTATAATAAAACAATAACTGTATTTATTTTAAATGTAATTTATTGCTGTGAGGGCAAAGCTGATTTTTCAAAAGCCACTACTCCAGTCTTCAGTGTCACATGATCCTTTAGATCAAAAATCTAAATTTTTATTCGTTACATCAAGAAATTAATCTCAAGAAAATTTCTTATTATATTTGTGAAAAAGGTTGCTGCGGCTTATTTTTTTGTGAATCTGTGATGTTTAATCATAAGTTTTTTTCATGAATGCTTATGATAGAAGGACAAAAACCATTATTTCTTTTAATAGATTTTTTTGACTAGATTCAGCAAAGGACACTTTAAATTAAATTAATCACTTACTGTAACTTTTGATTAATTTATTTAAAGTGACCTTGTTGAAAAAAATTAATTTCTTTATTTAAATTAGGTGCAATCCCAATTCTATTTTATACCGCTTCCCCTACCCCTCCGCCTACCCCTTCCCCTTGTCCCTTAAAACAGAGTGTCAAGGGGTAGGGGTGAAAATATTCCCCTAAGAATTGGGACACCACTACTATACCATCATACTTCGTCTAGCTCCTACAATACACACACCTTGGTGTGCATTAGAGCCTTTAATTACGTTCTATATTAACGCACTGCTTATAGACACACACACACATATCCAGATCGCGGGCAGCTCACACATCCAGAAGCAAAAGAACTTGTCCAACCGCTGGCCCCATGACTGTTTATTAATACCTTTTTAAATCCTGTTTATAGAACTTAATAAAGATAAAACCTAAAATCACTGTTTTTAAGTAAACTCACTCTAAAAAGAGAAAAACGCGCATACGCCACGTGTTTCATCCGCTGCTCTCTCTGTCTCTCTCTCTCTTGCTCTGGAATTGGCAATATTTGAGAAAAGGGTTTAGCGATTTTTAATTATTGGGGGCTAGCCCCCCTCAATGTCTATGCTGGTTATCGCCCTGATCAGACATGAAAAATATTGTGCAGTCTGTAATGATATGACAAATGTTAGCAAACTTTAGTGATTTTTTTGCAAACATTTCTTTGAATAACATGACCGTAAATACGAACCACATGATTGAATGTAACATAAAACAAATGAATACTTTTCATTAAATCTTATTTGCCACAAATGCTTTTAAACATTTTATGTTCTTTTTGTCCTCACGTCGGGCCGCCTATTGCGCTGAAGCGTTCTCTGAGATAATTCATACTCCTTCGTTTGAAGTGTGGTCCCGAAATATCTTCGTTTGAAGGGCTGTCTGGCCCTTCCCCCTACCCCTACCCCTCCAGCCAAAAAGAGAATTGAGACACCCTTACCCCTTCACGTGAACGTTCGAAACGGAGGGGTAGGGGAAAGGGGTATAATGGAATTGGGCCTTAGTCTTACTGACCCCACACTTTTTAATGGTAGTGAACAATTTTAAAATTGTATAAATCAACCTTAATTTCTAATGAACCAACTTAAATTATTTATAAACAACAGTAGCTTTTAAACAAATATTAACCTGATTAATAAATGTGGTAAAAGTACAGTTCAGAGTATTAATTGTCATGATAACGAATACAACTGATGTTAACAAACTTTTTTTATTTTTATGGTAAATTACCACATATTTGTGCCATGTTTTTTTTGTTTTTTTTTTTTCAAACATGTGCCACTTGGGTTGTGATATTTTGTTACATAATTACAAAAACATTCATACATGTTAAAGTGTGGCTAAATTACACTGATGCTTTTTGGGGACACTTACTATGAAAAGCACTACCACAGTCAGTGTTCAGTGTGCTAGCACAGATCTCTTGATGAAAAACAGGACGTCATTATCAGTGTGAGACCACTTTGGTCTGTTGCTGCCTCTCCATCCCCTGCTGCTGTGGCCCACTCTGATGAGCTCATCACTTCCTTTCACTCCAATCTCTGTGGATTGCCACAAAGCTCTGCCAATTTACGCCGTCCCTTTCCACGTTTACACTGGCCTGCCACATCTGATAAAGGCTGTTACTCTTTCTTTCAAATCTTTTTGCTAGAGGAAGTCGGTGATAACGTAATCTGAAAGAGTGCTTTTGTTTCTTTTGGAAACTTTTGAATATAGATCAGAAGAATGGGTGAACAAATATCAGTTCCAGTAAACTGCCACCATACGGCCTACGTATTTCATTCTCGATTCCAGGTATAACAAACAAAGCAAATCTTGTGATCAAAAAACAGATATAATACAAAAAAGCACTAGATAATGATCCTTGCTAGCTATCCATTACTGTGCCTCTTGCATCTCTGTTGTACTCAAATTGCACCTACACTAGTGTTCAAAAATGTGGGATCTGTAAAGAAGTCTCTTATGTTCATTTCAAGGAGGCAGTTATTTGTTTACCCACCGGTGTAAACGGTAAACTGTGAATCATATTACATAATTTAAAAAATGGTCTCTATTTTGCTATATTCTTAAAATCGTAATTGATCTTTTCTTGCAATGGCAAGTCCTAATTCGCTTTCAGCCATCATTACTCCTGTCTCCATGGGATTAGTATCCCAAAATGACAATTCTGTCCTAATTACTCACCCGCAATTCCTTGTTGCATAACACTTAAGTCCTTGCGTTTGTACTTTAAGATACTTATGCTGATAAAACCGAGATGCTTTGCTGAGTCTGACCCTGCATGCAGCAACGCAACTACCATGTCAAGGCCTGGAACGGTAGTAAGCCATTATAAAAACGATCCATGTACTCAGAGAATACGTTTGTGTGCAAAGTAAACAAAATAACATGCACTCTCATGTTCTTTTGTGTCTCTGCGATCGTTGAAGACTGACAACGAAGCTAACGACATCTCTTGAATAAAGTTGTTATTTGTTTTCTTTGCATACAAAAAGTAATCCCGTAGCTTTGTAAAATTACGGTTGAAACACCGATGTCACATGGACTATTTTATCGATATCCTTACTACCTTTCTGAGCCTTAAACATTTCAGTTGCATTGCTGTCTATGCAGGGTCAGAAAGCTCTCAAATTTCATCAAATATCTTAATTTGTGTCTGAAAAAACCTAAGAGGACCAGAGGTCATACTGGTTTGGAATGACATTAGGGTGAGTAATTAATGACACAATTTAAATTTTTTGGTGAACTATCCCTTTAAATGTCACCTGATCCTTTAGAAATCATTCTAATATGCTGATTTTGTGCTCAAGAAACATTTCTTATTATTATCAATGTCAGAAATCTTCGCGTATTATTTTTTTGGTGGAACCCGGACCCATTTTGTGGGTTCAGGATTCTTTTGAAGAACAGCATTTAATTGAAATATATTTTTGTAACAATATAAAGTATTTAATATTTACTATTGCTTTTAATTCATCCTTGATGAATAAAAGTATTCATTTGTGCAAATGCGACATGTGAGAGCTGTAGATCTGAGAAGGAGGCCATTCGTCGGCATTAATGAACGCAAACCCTCTTTCCTGGTCACAACAAAACCATAAATGGCCCGCATTGAGTCAGATGGCTACTTCCGTGTATGGATTGAAGCATGTGTGAAGTATGCTGATACAGATAAGCAAGGCTGTTGAACAAACACTTCAGCACGAGGCGAGACTGTCCGTAAGCGAATATGAAAAAGTAGGTGACCACTGCTCTCAGAACAGCATTAAAGTTCAATTCGATCACATTTTGTGGAAGTGCATGAGAAAATAGTTGGTTACATACAATACATCTCATCCATCAAGTTCTAGGTAATGGAGAGCTTACTGTAAATATATGTTATTTTTTTAAACGATTGTTACTTACAAACTCTTTCTGACCCACATTTTAATGTATGCACGTCTACACAGAATCTGACGGTTTTCACATTTTCAGTGCTGATTATGAACAGAATTTTGCTAAATATTGTATCGTGTTCATGCTCTGTAAAATGACCTTATCTGTGGCTGAAAGCAATAGGCAAAATATTTACTTAGCAAACAATGTAATGCTTGCGTGTAATGTAACGTATGTAGCAAGACTTACACTTTAAGTATCTCCAAATTAGATGGTCATGCATAAATGAAAACAATGTTTCCAACATTTGTGTAAACACTGAAAAAAGACATTATTTCTTTCAAGATTTACAGCTGTGGCTCTTAACTACAACCATAATGTCACAGGGACACGGAAAGATTCACTGCTTCATCATTCTCTCTGAATCACCCACCCAATTCCCTCAGTTCATCTACTGAAATTGTAATTATTGATCTTTTTTTCCTCCCCCTCCACACACAGAACATTGACATCACCAACTTCAGCAGCAGCTGGAATGATGGGCTCGCTTTCTGTGCCATACTTCACACCTATCTGCCGGCACATATCCCCTACCACCAACTCAGCAACCAGGACAAGGTCTGTACACTCAACACACATAAGGCATAAACAGGGTGAATTCAGGTAAATTGGACAATTTTCAATTTGCCTGTGAAAATTTGGCCCAGTTGATCTGAATTCACTGATCAGTTAGTATATATCAATAGGCACAATAAAACATTTTAGAGAAGACTTGCATGTAATTCCCAGTAATTCCGTTCATTTATTGACATCAGTTCTTCTTGCTTGTGTTTTGCAGAGGCGAAATTTCACTTTGGCCTTCCAGGCAGCAGAAAGTGTGGGAATTAAATCGACACTGGTGAGTTGAATACGAACATCACAGCTAATTTATATATACATCATATTACAGTGCCTCAGAACCTAATTAAATTTAACACTTTCATTCAAGCAAGGATGCATTAAATGAATCAAAGGTGACCGTAAAGACATTTATAATGTCACAAAAGATTCAGTTCGTTTGAGCTTTTTGTTCATCGAAGAATCCTGGAAAAATTACATCACAGTTTGCATAAAAATTTATCTATTATAAAAATAAATGTTTCTTGAGCAGAAACTCATATATGATATGATGTCTGAAGGTCTTTGACAAACAAATTCAGCTTTGCCATAACAGGACTACATTTTATTTAAAAAATATTCAGATAGAAAACAATTAAATTGTTTAATATTTCACAATATTACGTTTGTACTGTATTCTAATCCATAAATCGCCTTGCTGAGCTTTTTTTTTTAAATCCATTTTAATAACTTCCCTGTCAGAGGAGGCATGTTTTTATCTTTTTAATTTGTATCTTTCCTAATGAAATTCTGTTAAACATATATGATCTCCGTATGATTCAATCCTTTATTGATGCTGTTGAAAGAAATTCTTTGTTTTGCATTTTCCCTCACATTTAGTAGCTAATCCTAATTTTGCTCTTCCCCCCTGTTAGTAAGACTACTTGCCGCTTTAAAACATGAATTCAACTAGCTATGATTCAGTTTCCGTGACATAACACTCAACTGAGAACCATGGTGGCTAACTATGAATTCATCAACGCTCCTCCTAATTTATGATCTTTCAAGGGTTTTCTTGTCATAGCCTGTTTGATTACAGCTAATTTTTGTAAAGATCATGCTGATCTTTATCTGTATCTGTTTGATACAGATAAAGATCAGCATTGCCCGGCAATGGCAGCAAGGACGCTGAGCTCCACAATTATTCTATTGTTTTTGTTTGTTTGTTCTGTTTTGTGTCATTCTTCTTCTATAAGTTTTACCAGAGACGAAATCTTTAACATTAAGCAGCACACCCCAAACAATATTTTTCCGGTTTTGATTATTCGGACGTTATTCGGACGTTTTGTTGGACATTCTGGTCGGAGGTACAGCGGTGTTGTTCAAACGCGCGTGCAGACGCAGAAGAGGGAAACGCGCCGGCGCCCTGGTAAAGCTCTGCGCGCGCGGCTTTCGGACTGCACTCCCAAGCATTCATCTCGCGAATGTCCGTTCCCTTCCTAACAAAACGGATGAACTACTTCTCCTCACCCGCACCAACAAGGACTTTTCAATCTCTGCTGCACTGTGCTTCAGTGAAACCTGGCTGAGTGAAGCTATTCCGGACAACGCGCTTCATCTGCCGGGCTACCAGCTGTTCAGAGCGGATCGCATCGCGGAGTTAACTGGGAAAACCAGAGGTGGTGGATTGTGTTTTTACATCAACAAAAGTTGGTGTTCAGATGTAACAACACTGAAAAAGATATGTTGTCCTAATTTAGAGGCACTCATGCTGTAAGGGAATCAGGTTCATATTTAGCTCAAAGGGATCATTTTAAGATTTTTTTAGGAACTCCACCATTAATATGCAAGGGAATTAGGATAGAATCACTGTTTTACGGTTGATCACTGAGACGGCCATCGATTCATTGAACGAGCCGTATGACATCAATTCTGCAATGGTTATTTATATCCAAAATATAGTGAAAACACTATTAATTAGCATATGTAACAAGATGCAGTTTAAGACATTAACTTGTGAGCACAAAACACAAGATACTTCTCTTTTCAGTATAAATAAGGCTTTATTGGATAGATGTAAGACATATAAATTAATCTAACACATGAACACACGCATTCACAAGTTGCAGAAAGAGAGAAAGTGAGGTAATAATTAGTTTAAGAGAATGAAAATTTGAAATCCCAAGTTTACAGCAATATGCGCATTGTATAGATCTGAACAACCATCACTCACTTAATTAACCCTAGCATTGAGTCCCTCAATTAGGTTAAAATATGAAATGCACCAGTTCAGTTAGAATCTGGAAGTACTTGCTTTCCTGTGATGCGGGGTTCCCTTCCGTGTCTGGTTGCCGAAAGGGGTTTCCCGAGGTTGCTGATTGGCTGGAAGTTCAGTCTTGGGAAGCCAGTGGTTGGGCGTTGGCTGGCGACCACGCGGAGCTGTGGTCTGCAGTTGAAGGTTAGACGGCACTCTTTCTGAGATGCGGCGTTAGGCAAACTTAACTCAAGACACGAAACTCTCAACGGAAAATAAAACAAACTAAAGAAATAGAAATAGATGTAAAGTTTGATGAGACCAGGTGTTGTTTCTCCTCATGGTTTTGGAGGAGCTTGCGTGTAAGCCAGAGCACGCTCAAAAAAACTAAAGAAACATGACTAGGAGTGAAAAAAGCTAAAAGCCGCATGGCTAAAAACTAGACACAAAAAGTCAGACCCGCAAAAAAAAGGCAAAAGACCAAAAAGCGCGCAGTCTGATGGTGTCCTGAGTATTTAAACCAAGCTGTTTAACACACCCCAAATGGTGCTTTGACCAGTTGTAGCGCGGTGGTTCAAAATGTTTTCTCCTCCCTTCAACTCAACTGTTCTCATCCATTCACATGACCTGCGTTTTTCCCTCTCTGGTAGAGTATGATTTTGGACATGATTTCTATCACGAGGATATGATACATTTGACCAAGTATTGATTGGAAGAAATGTTTCAAGCATGAAGATTCAAACTCACACATACCAAGCATGATATGACCCCTTAAGCTCTTCAATAGTTATTAACAATACATACACAATAAATGCTTAAAACATGATGGTTAAACATGGGTTTAGAGTACATAATGATGGAGTTATGGATAGCATTATTGAGCTGGGAATCCCACCAGTCCTTGTTAGGGTCTTTAGGTGCTGAGGCAGCTTTCTGCGGCCATTTCTGGGATGGATTAAGACCAAGCTTAAATGTCTGTAGGAATTTTAGTCTCTCTTGTTCTTGTCGTAAGTGGGGAAGTCATTTACCTCTTAGCTGTGTTGACTGTAGTTAATCTCGTGTGATAGTCATGCGTCATCTCTTTGACCACTATCTTGATACCTTTGCCCCAAAATTTTAACATCTCCTTGGACTTGTCATGTGTTCTTTTTGTGTGACGTGTTGAAAACTGTTCTTACAGTGTCTTAGGTTTAGGCTTGCTTCAGAGAGGCTGGGGTCTGATTTATGACATCCTGTTGTCTTGGGCCTCAGTGGATTTTTTGTGACTCCTCGTGCCTCAACTCTTTTTGTTTTGACCAAATCTTAGATTGTCTGTTTCGGTCTGATATCCTACATACCCCCTTCGATCGGCGATGTGTTGAGTTGAAGACATCGGCGAGCGCTGGATAAACAAAGGCAGAAGAAGCAGACAACCACAGCAAACAGCAAGACACCTCCATGACAGTTACTGTACTGATGCAGGCATCATGTTATTTAGGTACAGGTGGTAAAGTTCAGTTAGTCAAAATAGTTTAGTAAATTGAAATATGTTTTAATTCAATCTGGATATTGTTCTAATTTGGTTCCGTACGTTTATTCGTCAATCAAATTTTGCGGATAACTTTGTTTTGTTCTTCTAGGTTGTCTTAATTTAAAATGTTTACCGTTAATTTCCTAGTAACATCATTTGCAATGAAATGAATTGACCTATCGTGCATGGAGCTTTCTGGCTTCCATTCAGCTTTAGAATTACTGGCGGATATTAGGTGTGGTGAGTCAATCCTAGTATCAGAACTTTGACTCTTGCAGGGTGTCTAGGTGTTTCACCTACTTAGGAAAGAGAGGAAGGAATCAGGATAGGTATAAGAAGAACAAACAAACCTAAGCTGCTGTGGATTTTCCTAGCATGGCTTACAACTACTGTTGAGTTAGGATGTCATGTGCAGCTAGTGTGTAATGTACCTTAACTTGGTGTCAGGTGTTCTACCTATTGTGAGGGTGGCTGCATGTTTCTTCATGGTGAGCATGTGTAACTTTGTTACGCTAAAATTTGGGTATTATACTTGTGGGAAGAAAATGTTTGTTGAGTGTGTTATCAGTAGATGTGGTTACCTTTGGTTTAGGTAATGTTGTGTGTGTTAATGGTGTAGTGTATGTGTGGTCAGTTCTGTTTCAGTCTGTGTTGTCTCCCCCATTTTCTTGTATGTCAGTGAAGACTGGCTCTCTGCATTCTTGGCTTGGATGAGGGCGTGTCCATGATCTAATGGGGGTCAGTCCAGCAAGGCGGGAAGTTCTTTAGCAGACAGTCAGAGCTAGTTTGGCATGGCTGTGTGAAGCTGGGTTGCAAACTTTGTCTCCTATGTTGCATTTCTCTTGTGATGCTTTCTAGTTGTGGCAGACTTTCTGACCTTCTGTGCTTTGGTGGTTGCTGTTGCACAGACAGGAATGTGGTTCTTGGAGTTGGAATTCATTTGACAGTTTGTTATTGAGTGATGGGTGACTGAGGTGATGTTCTTTTGTACCTCAGAGTTTCATCAACAGTTGTCCGTGAGAGACTTGCTCGTTCTGGGTTGTTGTTGAACAGGTGCTTGTCATCTCTGTTGTGGTGTACCAGGTGATCACCGGCCTTCCTTTCTGTCGCTGGTCACAGCGAGCATGACTCTACTTTGTGGTCATCCATGTTCAGCTTTCCCTGAAGGAAATCTTTAATTTGTCTCATGACTTGTTCCATGTCTTCTGATGGTAAGCTCTCTTGCTATTGTGCATGTCTGAGTGGTGCTGAGGTGGGTTTTGTTGTCGCTTACCCACACAAGTTGCTCTTGGATGAGTCAGGCGATTACCTTTGGATGTTTGGTTAAGTTTCCAGAAGTTCTTATATTTTGGGTTTCTTGAGAAGCGTGGCTGTTACCATGGATTTTTGCAGCGGCTGGGCTGAAAGCTGTCGTGGACATGGGGGTCATGTTCTCTGTGCTCTTGATGGAAGACTCTGGTGTCGTGATGCCACTGGGTGTCATCCAGTGCAACGCTTGAGTCTTTGGTGACGGAGTTCAAGAGTGTGGATGTTTTGTTACTTTTCTTTGAGGCCATCTTCTGCTTGTTGTAGGTCTTCTGTGTTAGGTCACGCAACTGTTGGTTGGTCATGGAGCGTGGACAGGCCATGGCGCCTAGATGATGGCTGACTCCAGGGTGTAGGTTTCTTAGGAAGAGGCTTTTGAAGTTCACATCCTCTTCAAGGTCAGGTTCGGTGTGTGCACCAAAGTAGGCTTGTCGGAGTCGGTTGTAGTACGCTTGTGGAACCTCTTGTCGACCTTGCTTGATCTCCAGAGAAGTTAACAGTCCAAGTTCAGACTCAGTGTCTGTAAACTCTTTAATAAGGACCTCACGAAGTAGCTGGTAGCTTGACTTTGTTTGACTTGGCTGTCGATCTAGGAAGTTTCGTACCTCAGGACTTGATGTGGCACTTAGGAGGTATAACCTGTCTCTGTCAGTCACACGAAGT